>JADRCD010218895.1:34224-59994 GCA_019843815.1 Montemys delectorum
TCTCCCTCTCCCTCTCCCTCTCCCTCTCCCTCTCCCTCTCCCTCTCCATCTCTCTCTCTCTCTCCCTCTTTCTGTCTCCTTTAGAAATTCAGCTCTATAAAGTTGGAAGTGTAGGGCTGGAGAGTTTAGTGGTTAGGAGCACTGGCTGCTCTTCCAGAGGTCCAGAGTTCAATTTCCAGCAACCACATGGTGGTTCACAACCATCTGTAATGAGATCTGATTGATTCCCTCTTCTTTCATGTAGGTGTGCATGCAGATAGAGCACCCATATACATTAAATTAATAAATAAAATTTTTTAAAAAATCGGGAGTGTACCTCAGTAGTAGAGAACATGCTTGGCATACAGAAGGCCTAAGTTTCCAATACCCATTTAAAAATATATACATCATATTATATTATATATAAGATATATAGTAACTATAATATCTTACATTTAACTATCTATTAACTATACATGTATATACATACACACATATATATGCAGAAAAGGGAGAAATACAAACCTACCTCTAAAGGTAAAACTGAAACCTGTATGAAAGCCCAGGCTTTCAACAAGAACAGGGACCTGTGTAGAGCATGTGCGACAGGCTGCCGGGACTGTCATACTCACTTTTATAATAGTAATTCTGGAATTTGAAATCGCTGTTAAACAGAGATCATAGGAAGCTATTATTTTGAATTGAACTCTTGGGTTAGTAAAGGTCACTACAACCCAACAAAAATGGAGTTAGTTATATGCTAAGCACCACATTATCATACTGAAACTTTAAGGAACAACTAGGCAGATCCCAAAACAGACCAACATTTGACAAGAACTGTAGATCTAGTCCGAGTCAGCTAGTAAGGGAGTTGCCCCTGCTTTAAACCCTTACAAAAAATTAGCCTGGAGTAGCCTAGCAGCTCCTCTATTTATTTTTTTATTTTTTATTTTTATTTTTTGCCTTCCTTGTTTCTACACTATGAAATTGTAATGTTGTTGCTCAGAGAGAGCTCTATTTACAGAATTCCTGAAACATAAGTAAAAGCCAACTGTATCTCTAAGTTTGTTGTGACTTTGTCTTTTGACAAGAACTAAGCTGTAGATTCTGCTATTTTATTTTAGTTCCTGGAAATGTAAATTGCGTAACTACGTGTGAATTAAAGCAGACATTTAATTCCTTCAGCTAAGGAGTCATTGAAGAAGTAGTTAACATGTATGGCTTAGCCTGCTTTAACTAGCAGCAGTTCTGAAAGGCACAGAGGCTCACTTGTAAGGACACTGGTGGCTCTAGGGGTCAGCTAAGGTGGTCAGATTGTGTTGTGTGGTGAGTTCCCCTTTTGGAGAAGGGAAGAGAAACTAACATGTCATAAGCATGCACCGTTGGCATCATGAGAAACTCTACATTCATCATCTCTTTGATCCCTTAGAAAAAACAGTAAAGAAAGTAGTACTCAAAATCTAAGGAAACTGGGCTGTCGCCGCAGCTCAGCCAGTCCAGTGCTTGCCTGACATGCATGAAGCCCTGGGTTCGATTCCTAGCACTGCATACACTGGATATGGTGGGACACACCTGTAATGGAACTCAGAGAGTGGAGAATGGAGGGATCAGAAGGTTAAGAGCATTATTTGTTGCATAGTGAACTTGAGACCAGCCGTGGAAGGTAAGAACCTGTCAAACAAAACCAAAAAGAACTTACAGGTTGCAAAACATGGTTTCCATTTGTGTTGAGAATCCCAAATCCACCATTCACTGACATGTTGCTCTGCTTTTTTAACAAGCACATAGTCATCCCCTCTAACTGAGGAGGTGAGGAGATCTCCACAGATGAGATCTTACCCAGTCTACCACATAAGATGATGCATGGGTGCAAGGTAATCTGGCTTTCACTTCCCTTCCAGAAACCTATCCCAGATGTTGGACACACAGCATGTGCCAGGGTAGTGTATGTGCTGTGTGTGAATGTATGTGTGTGCACATGTGTGTGTGTGTGTGTGTGTGTGTGTATGTATGTGCACGCACGTGTTCAATCTGGTTCAAGGCTCATTCAGTGTATGACTGAGGCTGGACAACAGAGCATCTTTCGTATTTCTGAAATAATCCATCTTATCTTCCAGAGGGCATTTGCTACTGAGTGGTTTAAAATGGACTGTAAACTTGGGAGATAGAGGCAAAAATTTGAAGTTGTCTCATTTACATAGTGTGTTCCAGGCTATCCTGAGCTGTAGGATATTCTACTTAGGGTGGGAGTGGAGGCTGAGTAGGGGTTGGGGTTGTGATGGGGTTGGGTGTCAAAATGTGAGTACTTCAAGTGTTTTTTCTCAGGGTTGACTGGCCTCCCAAGAGATAAGAGCAGGCTGTGTGTCTCTAGGAACCCAGGAGCCCTTCCCTAAGGTGGGGAAAGCTCATTTCCTTTCTGATGTCACAGGCTAATTTTGGGAAGAGGATGGCAGGATGGAAAGCACACATTTTAGGGCCTTTTAGAAACCTGCATAGCCAGGTGGGAGTGGTGGCACACACCTTTAATACCAGCAATCAGAAAGCAGAGCCAGGTGGATCTCTGTGGGTTTGAGGCCATCCTGGTCTCTAAAGCAAGCTCTAGGACAGTCAAGGAGTCACAATAAAACCCTGTCTCTAAATAAATAAACAAACAAACAAAAAACCTGTATTAACTTACCAGTTTTAAAATTTGAATAACCTGTTATTATAAAGCTTTGCCTAGAGGGATATTCGTCTTTATATAGAATTTATTTATTTTTATTTTATGTGCATTGGTATTTTGCCTGCATGTACATTTATGTGGAGGTATTGGATTCCCTGAAACTGGGTTACAGACAGTTATCAGCTGTCGTGTGGGTGCTGGGAATTGAACCCAGGTCCTCTGGAAGAGCAGCCAATGCTCTTAATTACTAAGCCATCTCTCCACACACACCCCCAAAAGGTATATTCTTAAGCCTTAGATATGTATCATCTTGCAACTTTAAGAAAGATCTATGATTGGTCCCTGTCCCTCAGATAATGACAGTTGGTCTCAATGGAGCATGGATATCTCAATTTTTTTTTTTAACTATTCCAGGTAATTATTTTTACCCTTTTTGATTTTCACATTTATTTATGTGTATGCTCCTGTGCTGGCCTATCATGGGATGTGTGTGGAAGTCAGAGCACAACTTGTGAGAGTCAGTTCCCTCCCACCATATGGGTTCAAGGGATCAAGCTCAGTTCATCAGGCTTGGTGGCAACTGTCCTGAGCCACCTGGCCAGCTCACTGGCTCTCTCCAGGTGATTCCAATGTGCAGCCCCGCTGAGAACCACAGCCTTATTACCAGGAAGGCCTATAGCAACCCTGGTCCCTAAGTCCCACCCTCTGTGTTTACCACTGAGAGGTAGTGGAGTGGGGAGGAGTGGGGGAGGCAAGAGGGAGGGGGGGGTTGTTGCTTTTCTCATACTTCAGGTTAGCAGCTTAGGGTAGAGAATTTGCCTAACTGGATCTAGTTCAGGAGAATTATAGCTCTCTAGTAAATAAGTAAATACTACCACTAGTGTGCTGGCTAGTTATATGTTAACTTGCCGCAAGCTAGAGTTATTTGAAAGGAGAGAACTTCAATTGAGAAAAATGCCTCTACAAGATCCTACATTTTCTTAGTGATTGATGGGGGAGGGCCCAGCCCACTGTAGTTGGGGGCCATCCTTGGGCTGGCAGTCCAGGGTTCTGTAAGAAAGCAAGCTGATCAAGTCATGAGGAGCAAGCCAGTAAGCAGCACTCTTCCATGGCCTCTGCATCTGCTCCTGCCTCCATGTTCCTGCCTTGTTTGAACTCTTGTTCTGACTTCTTTCAGGATGAACAGTGATATAGACGTATAAGGCAAATAAACCCTTTCCTCCCTAACTTGATTTAATTATGGTTTTCATCATGGCAATAGTCACCCTAACAAAGACAACAGAGCGAATGCTATGTGTTAGGAATTTTGGTATAAAACATTTACATACATATCTTTTTTTTTTTGTTTTGTTTTTTTTTGTTTTTTTGAGACAGGGTTTCTCTGTGTAGCCTTGGCTCGCTTTGTAGACCAGGCTGGCCTCGAACTCAGAAATCTGCCTGCCTCTGCCTCCCAAGTGCTGGGATCAAAGGCGTGCGCCACCACCGCCCGGCACATACATGTCTTATATAGTCTTATAGTAGTTATATTCTATACATGCTACAGTTCGTTTTGCACCTGACTTCTGAAAAACAGAACCAATGATTTTGTTTGTGTGGGTTTTTTTTTTTTATTTATTTTGTGGATTTAAAAATATTTTTATTGCATTTATTTATTTAAAAATATGTGAGTGGATGTGTTTGGGTGCAAGTGGCATGGTTCATGTATGAAAGTCAGAGGACAACTTATGGGAGTTGGTTAATGGGTCTGGGGATCAAACTCAGCTTGTCAGTCTTGGCAGTAAGTACCTTCTTTACCTACTGAGCTATCTCAGTGGGTGTGTGTGTGTGTGTGTGTGTGTGTGTGTGTGTGTGTGAATTTTTATCACAAGGAACATCTCTTATATACAAAAGCACTCTGCAAAGATACTTTGTATTTACTTATTGCATCTATCTGTGTCCATTTCTAACTCATGACAGTCCATTCTCCAATGTATGCAAGGACCTCATCTGATAGATGATGTGGCAACTTAGAAGCTACTTTATAACCAGTGCAAAGCTGGGCATGAATCTTTATGTGTCAGAGTCTCAAGGTTGTTCTTACCCTTTATATTATCTCTTTTAAAAAACAAACAAACTTCTTTTTGGGGACAGAGTCTCTCTCACTGTAGCCTAGGGTAGCCTAGGATTTACTAAGCAAAGCTTGTGGGAATCATCCTGCCTCGGCTTCCCAAGTGGGAGGATCATAGACATGGACCACCACCTCTAGTTTACTGACTACTTAAGTAACAGCATTATCTTAAGGTGTTATCTGTGACTAAGCAATTGACTCTCCAAGGATTCCAAGATTTTTCTTCAATTCCAACGGACCACTAGAAATGGAAGAGGGATGAGATACCCACCCAGTTGCCTCCCTAGTCCTCCTTGTGTGTCTTGGGGCACACAGAGTGTGCTTAATAAATACCATGAAAGTTTCTTTTTAGAGAGGAAGTGATAATTATTTCAGTTAAGCCCATTGGGATTGTATGAAACTAGGAAGTGACCTTATTGCCAAAGGCAAAGTGAAACAAAGTTCTCAAAATAAAACACAAAAACATATGCGTGTAATCCTAGCACTGGTAAGGTTGATTCAAGCCGACTCTAAGTTTGAGGCCATCTTGGGCTATATAATAAGACTGTCCACCCCCCAAATACCTAACTTTTTAGTAGTATAATTTGTATTTGTTCTTTGAGAATTTCATATGTACATACAATGTATTTTGATTATATCTACCCCCACCTCCAACTTCCCCTCGACCCCCCCACATGTGCCCCTCCCCGTCTCATATCCTCTTCTTCTTTTAAAAAGACAACTAACCAATCCACTGAGTCCAATTAGTACTGCCCTGTGTACACAGGGGCCGGGGAACTACCCACCAGAACATGGGTACCTACCAGTAGCCACATCCCCAAGGAAAAATGGCTCTCCTCCCAGCACCAATGCCAATGGCTCCTGAGCTAGGGGAGTAGAGCCACATGAACTCGCCCTCATCCACCCTGGGATTTTGACTGGTCTGGTCTTGTGTGGGTAATTCTAGCTGCCATGAGTTCATGAATGTGACAGTCCTGTCATGCCAAAAGACAGTCCTCCCCATCTTCCTGCTCTTCCGTTGTTTCTGCATCCTCTTCCTCAGTATGTCCTGACCTTAAGACTGAAGACTGACAGTCACTCAGTCTCACACCATAACCAGAAGTCACTATATTAACCCAGAGGCCCACTGAAAAAAATAGGCTCCTCAGACCACAGTTGAGAGTAGTACAAATCTAGATAAATATTTAGAAAGGAATTTGACAACACTACCATTTAACTAAACAATAGTAGGTTCCCCTAGGGCCTATAATGTCTTCAGACATGGGCTTTTGACATGTTTTACAGTACCATAACATGAATTCCCTTCTGTGGATCGAGCCTCAGAGCTGATCAGATAGCAGCAGCAACCCTCATGCCACTCTTGTACCAGTGGGCTGCAAATCAAGGTTCCCAGAGAAAGGCTGCACCTTAGACTAAATCTTCTCCAAGGATAATCAACTAGTTAAAAACTGAATGATAGTGGAGATGCTGGAATGTTATAGACCTAGAGTCTAATTACAATTACCATGGGTTATCTTTAGCCTCTAACAGCCATTCCTTGCCTACTTTTGTGTCTGACTTAAACATCATTTGAGTAAAACCTTTTAGAATGTAATTAACATAATCAAATCCAGTGTCTACCAATCAAAAAGCTAGGAGCATCATCAGCCAGCATTTGAGGCTTAGCACTGAGACTTTCCACTTTGAGATTTTCTGTAACCACCTACTTAATACTTCCATAAATTTGTTTGAAAAACGCCTTGGTGAAGACTTTGTTCTGGGGTTGGTGAGATGGTTCAGTGGGTAAGAGCACTGACTGCTCTTCTGAAGGTCCTGAGTTCAAATCCCAGCAACCACATGGTGGCTCACAACCACTCACAACCACCCGTAACAAGATCTGACATTCTCTTCTAGTGTTGTCTGAAGACAGCTACAGTGTACTTATTTATAATAATAAATAAATCTTTGGGCCTGAGCGAGCGAGGTTGACTGGAGCAAGCAGAGTTCCTAAAATTCAATTCCCAACAACCAGATGAAGATCTGTACAGCTACAGTGTGTACTCATATACATAAAATAAATAAATAAATCTTAAAAAAAAAAAAAGACTTTGTTCTGGGAGGCTAGAGAGATGGCTCAGCGGTTAAGAGCACTGACTGCTCTTCCAGAGGTCCTAAGGTCAATTCCCAGCAACCACATGGTGGCTCACAACCATCTGCAATGGGATCAGATGCCCTCTTCTGGTGTGTCTGAGTATAGCAACAGTGTACTCATATAAAGTAAATAAATAAATCTTAAAAAAAAAAAAAAGACTTTGTTCCGTTATTATAAAACCACCATGAAAGTTAAGGTAAGCTAAATCTGCATTTCTAGGTGTGGTCATTCACATTTGGCTTCCAAATAATCTCTTACCCGCTTTGAGGTGAGAGTTGTGTTTATTGTGTGTTGATGGTAAACATTTTGAAAAGACTATATATTTTTTCTCTTTTTGAATTTTTGAGACAGGCTTTCCCCATGTAACCCTGGCTGTCCTGGAACTCACCCTGTAGACCAGGCTGTCCTCAAACTTAGAGACTCACTTGCCTCCTGGATGCTGGGAATAAAGACTTCACCACCCAGCAAAAAGACTAAATTTTTAAAAACTCAAAATCATTTTTCAACAATTGTATAGCATTTTAAAACTTATTTATTATGATGATGTGTGTATTGTGTATGCCATGGTGTAGGTATAGTTGGTCTGCTCCATCCACCCTGAGCACCAGGGTAGAGCTGAGGTTGCTAAGTGGCCTGGCAAGCATCCTTAACCACTGAGCAATTTTGTCAACCCTATCTTTTAAGTGACAAAGAAATGTAGCTTGGATGGAGTAGCTCAGTGGTAAAGCCCTGGATTAGCATTTGAAAAGTCTCATGTTCTATTTCTAGAACTGTAAAAACAACAACAACAACAACAACTCCCAACCCAATGAAATGAAGTAGAAAGCTTTCGACTTACAGGGAATGTTCAAGTTATAAGCATTGAAGCCAAAACAACCTTCACACAGATAAGAAAACTAGCAAGCTTCAGGAACACTGGCCAAGGAATTGGATTCCAAAACAAAATTCTTTTCTTCTTACCTCTGAAAACTTGCCTAGTCCCAAAACACAGTCAAGAACAAACATCTATCTGGTAGATGCTGGAGAAGTCAGTAGGAATTTATACTGAGAATTTATGCAGGGGTCATAACTAGACCGCTCCATGGGTAGAAGTAAAAGTATATTAGGGGTCAAGCTGCCAAGGCTATCTCTGGGTGTGTGGGAGCACAAAATTGCAGAAAAGCAAGTAAATTTTATATGATAGCGGGAGCGGGGGCTTCCGGGGACTTGTTTGGATTGACCTGGATGTCCAAGGTAGTTGACATTTGGGGTGAATTAAGGGAGGTTCTTGATAAACAGAAACTCACATTAGGAAGTTCATGAAGAATGTTGAATTTAAGGCTCCGTTTGTCCAGTAACAATCCTTCTGTTTAGGACATTCTCACCAGCACTTCCATTTGGGGGAGTCCAATGTGGACCTAACAGTCTTACATACTTTATAACCTCATTGTAAGAGAGGCCAGACACGAACATATTTCATTAAATTATAAATCTATTATAAAACTTTTTTGATGCTTTTCTACAGTTGTGAAATTCTTCTGGTGTTTAGTTTCATTATCAAAAGGTCACTTGGCTGTGGTTGATGAAGCCTGGAGAGCCTCAGAACCAGGTCTGATCTAGAGGAAGAGCTCAGAATTCATAGGCTTGCCCCTTCATTGCTTAAGGGTACTTATATCTAGAATAGACTTGGCTACTATGAAAGCCTGAAACGACCTCGTCACCATCCAGTTTCACATTGTAGCTTGAGATTTCTTTAGACAAACTAATCCAGTAACGGCAATCAAAGCTGAGCTTGCCAAAAAAGGACACTTTCATATTTATTCAAATACTAAGCCAAGCCAGGCAGAGAATGATAGAAAAATGAAACACACACACACACACACACACACACACACACACACACAGTGCTCATCTGTGACTATATTCGTACACAGGTACACATGCCCAAACGTAAAACACACATGCATATAACATAAAAAATTATTAAACAAAATCTTACCTGGTTGGATGTGGTAGCATTCAACAGTAATCCCAACATCTGGGACTCTGAGGAAGTAAGAGTACCATAAACTTGAGACCAATTTAAACTATATAGTATATTTACATATATTCTATACAGTGTGTATGTACACACACACACACACACACACACACACACTGCAAATAAACAATAATTCTGGCATAAACAAACCATTTTCTTTTTTTTCTTTTTTCTTTTTTTCCTTTTTTTTGGTTTTTCAAGACAGGGTTTCTCTGTGTAGCCCTGAACTCAGAAATCTGCCTGCCTCTGCCTCCCAAGTGCTGGGATTAAAGGCGTGTGCCACCACCGCCTCCCAAGTGCTGGGATTAAAGGTGTGCGCCACCACCGCCCTGCGAAACCATTTTCAAATGGGGCAGATAACCTTAAAGCTAATGTCTCCACATGGAGACTTCCACTAATATATTCTTTAGTCTTTTTGCTGGGTATGGTAGCAAATTCTGCCACTTGGGTGGTAATTCAAAACTAGGAGGGTTGGCAGCAGAAAGATCTTGAGGTCAAGATCTTTCTTGATCTTAATCTTAGCTCAAGAAAGACAAAGGGAGGCCTTGTTTCAAAAAAGCAAAAGTTGTGGAGTGTTTTGACCTGATAAAGAGCTGACATCCATTGTTGTGGCTCAAAGTGAGACCAGAGAGAGGCAGAGGATTCAGGAATTAGCCAGAAAAGAGATAGGGAGGCTAAGAGACCGAAAGATCTGTGGGAAAGAGAAGGAAGCAAGGAGGGAAAGTTCAGCGTGGGCAGAAAGAACTATCTATCTGAAGTTCTAGAAGATTCTATAGAAACATAAAGGAAGAATGCAAACCAAACACAGCACCTACTGGACTTGGCTACCACACCAGAGACTTTCCACCTGTCTTGACAGCCTTCTGTGTTCACCTGACTGCAGGACCTGACCCAGACGTGTGGGCCACAGATCCCTGAGAGGTAAATGTAAGTTGATAGTGACTACCTGAGACTCCCTTCCTTTGGGTGTCTCTTGTACACAGGACTTTTCTTTGAGCCCATAGAATCCCTAAGTGATTATTAGCTAGGAAAGTCCCTTCAGCCAGAGCCTGCTCTACCCATCAGGTCCTGTTTGGAAAAGGACTGAGGAAGCCCTACTGGTCCTACACAAATCTCATTCCGATGATAGACCCATCACATGGTATTTATGCACAGTAGCCTGAACCCACAGGGTCAGGGCAGGGTTAGGAAACAGCGTGGCAGACAGAGGATGGAAGTAGGAACTGAAAATATGCCCCAGAGCAAAGCCGGAGCTGGGCCTGCTTCCTGTGCATGATGCAACAGCTTCTGCCACAGGTGGTGTTGGGCAGACTGTGGGAGTGTCTGCCCCTGACAGGCTGGGATTGACCTCATTAGGCTACTTCGGGCGTGGCATGCCTATTCTAGGGACAGTAGGGTGGTATATTATGGGTGGAGGCAGGGCTCCAGTCAGGAGATAGAACCGACAATTTAAAACAATAGTTCCATTCACCTGCTGCTGGACCTTAGTTTCCTTAAATGTAAAATAGCTCAGTCTTGGGTTGTCAAAGATGGAATGAGACCCATTTTGTAACATCAGGTCTGTCTGCCTCCTGTGCATGCTGCGTGGTGGTTTAGCTCCAGCAGAAGGACCAGGGAAGAACTGAAATGAGAGCAAATTGTAAGCCTTTGGCTTTTTGGGTTGTTTTTGGTTTTGTTTTTTCAAGACAAGTTTTCTCAGTATAGACCTGGCTGTCCTGGAACTTGTTCCATAGACCAAGCTAGCCTTGAACTCTCTTGCCTTCGCCTCCTGAATGCTGGGATTAAGGGCCCCACCACTTCCCAGCTCATCCTTTGTTTTTTTGTGGGTTTTTTGTTTGTTCGTTTGGGTTGGGTTGGGTTGGGTTTGGTTTTTTGAGACAGGATTTCTCTGTGTAACAGCCCTGGCTGTCCTAGAACTGTCTTTTAGACCAGACCAGGCTGGCCTCAAACTCAGAGAGATCCACCTGCTTCTGCCTCCTGAGTGCTGGGATTAAAAGCATGAGACCCCATGTCTGGCTCTCAGCCTTTGGTTTTTAACTCCTGCTGTGGCAGATTTAACCAGGACTTAAGTGTGAGTGTTGGGAGGTCATCCTTTGGTGTTGCTGATGAGAATGAATGCCAGACCTGATGTTTGATGTGGGGCTCCTTCTACTCTCCCTAATGAAAGGTGGGTTGAGGGAACAGGGGAGAAGTGGGACATCAGATCTTTCTAGATATATCTCCATACAAGCAAAGGCAAAGCCAGTGGGGAGGAAGCTCAGCCTCCCTCCCTGAGAAGCTTTTTTTCCATTGCTTATCTAGTTTTTTGCTATATTCTGCTCCTGTTCCAAGTGTCCCCTTGATCCTGGGTATAGTGTGTAAAAAGGTCATAAAGTATGCTCAGGGATACTTAGGATATCTCTAGATGCTGGCGTGGAGCTTAATACTCAGCATCGTTACATGTTTGATAAACTCTCATCTCTTCCCCCATTGCTAGAGACTTATTCCTCTTTCAACCCAGTGGGGGCAAAAGTTAGATGGGAAGCAGCAGTTCCAATTTGCTTTCTCAACCTACACCCTCCTGAGGACCAGGTTCAAATCTAAAGGACACTGGGGTTGGTTACTTTTCTGTCACTGTGATAAAACACCATGACCAAGAGCAACTTACAGAAGGAGTTTACTCGACTTATGTTTCCAGAGGGATAAGATTCCATCGTGGTGGGGAAGCATGGGAACATGGAGTAGCATGCTGGCAGGAACAGAGAGCTGAGAGTACAAATCTTCAAAAGCAGGCATGGAATGGAGGAGGAAGACTGGGGATGGCCTCTTAGCAAGGCTGCACCACCAAAACTTTTCCAAATGCGTCTGGGGACCAAACCAAACCAGATGTTAAGTGAGGAGGGATTGGTCCCCACCCCAGCACAGTGCCAGGATTCCTTTGGTCCATCTCTTTGGTCTCTGCTGGAAAATCATGTAGTTTCTCTGCTAATCTCAAAGAAAAGTGTATAGTGATGTACTGATGCAAAGAAAAGTGTATAGTGATGTTCTGTCCTAGAGAGGCCACCCTCTTTTGGTGTTGGCGAAGGAGAAGGAAGTATACTTTGATTGGATCTTTCCAGTCCTTGGGAAGATGAAGCCAACTTCTTTCTCTTGGTCTAGGCCTCAGGTGGGAGAGGAACCCAGAGCACCGCTCTGGTACCTGGCTTGGGATTTTTTTTTTCTTAGTAAACTGTCTGCACAGACGATGACGTGATGATGTCCCAAATACGGACCGGGGTCAGTTGATGTTTTCTCTGCCTCCTAGAGGAGTCCCCTCTGCATATGAGAACCTAAGGAAGGCCAGGCATCCCAAGGGCAAACACAATTTAGACAAGACACTTATTGAGATGCCCCCAGGCTGCTTTCTTCCTACATCGTAACACTTGTTTCTGTTCCTTTTGGAATGGGAAACTGTGCACTCCTGTATTCCCTCCGCAAATGTGTACTGAGCAGTCTCTGAAACAAGACTGAGTGCATGCTGGGCGTCACAGTGCACAGGACCCTGAACTCCACACCCATCTTTTACCTTGGGTTTCTGAATCCTGAGATGCTGTCTCTTCAGCATATGATTCTTCTACCTGAATCCCTGAGAATATAATCCACGAGTGGTAAGCCCACTAGCCTGCACATCAAGTTTCTCCATGTGCACAACTTGCAGAAGCCAGTCTGTTCTGGAATAGTCTTTGAAATCACAGCAGTCTTCCTGCCATACCTCTCCAGTGCTGGGATTACAGGTATTGCTTCCATGCTTGTCTAGTTTATTGTTGTTGTTGTTGTTGTTGTTGTTATTATTATTATTATTATTATTATTATTATTATTTTGTGGGGAGACGGACCGATGCATAGAGAATCTGCCAAGGCTTGACTAAGAACGGTCCCTGTAGGCTCATATATTTGAATGCTTTAGTAACCAGCAGAAGAACTGTTTGAAATGATTAGAAGGATTAGGAAGTGTGACCTTGTTGGAGGAAGTGTGTCACTGGGAGAAGGCTCTGAGGTTTCAAAAGCCCATGCCAGACCCAGTCTTACTCTGCCTCTGGATCAGGATGTAGCTCTTACCTACATTTCTACTACCATTCTGTCCACCACGATGATGATGGGCTAATCATCAGCCCCCAGTTAAGTGCTTTCTGTTGTAAGAGTTGCCATGATCAGGGTGTCTCTTCCCAGCAATAGAATAGTGACTAAGACAGACCCCAAGAGATGCACTTAAGCCAGCCTAAGGCACAGGCCCAAGCTGAATGCCAATGGTGAGAACGAAGGGAAGGGACGGAAGGAGTTCAGTGCATGAGGAGCAGTGGTGGGTTCCTCATGCTTTGCTGAGCTACCTGTCATTCACCTCCCCACATGGCATGGGTCCAAGGTCACCCTGACCCTCTGACACTCTCACTTGGCCAAGCTTCCTGGAGAGACACCTCCTTTTGGCTCCAGCATCTCTTGTTGGACAGCTATCAACTCCTGCTAGGCTTGGACTAGTGGCCAATCCTACTTGACCCTTCCTGCTATCTTTCCCCTCACTCCTGTCCTCTGGGATTTGTTTTCTTACATGAGCAAGCACAGAGCATAGCCCTCTGTGTGCCTGCTTCGCTCTTCTTTCAGATGGGTTTTGAGATAACAAAGGAAATAACGGACAGCAAAGGCCCAAGAGCTTGGCATGGGGCTGCATGGCTGCAATCCCAGCTTTTGGGAGCTCGAGGTAGGAAGATCAGAAGGTCATCATTGGCTACATACAGAGTTTGAGGTCAGCATGGTACACACAAGGCACTAATCTCAAAAAAAAAAAAAAAAAAAAAAGAAGGAAGAAAGAAAGAAAAAAGAAAAAAAGGGAAGGGAGAGGCTCTGCAGTTAGGAGCACTGGCTGCTCTTGCAGAGGACTAGTGTTTGGTTTCCAGCACCCACATGGTGGTTGACACCCATCTTTAACTCCAATTTCAGGGGATTCCTATTATAATTCCCTATTATTATCCCCTTGGGCATCAGGCACACACCTGGTACACAAACATACATGAAGGTAAAACACCTTCAAGAATAAAGTAAAAATAAATATATCTAAAAACAATTAAAAAAAGAAAAGCAGAAAGAAAGAAGCCAAAGTAAATAAATAAAATATTTAAAACAAAAATAGCCAAAGACAATTAAGTCTTGGAGCCCCAGCTCCACCCAGCTTGTATCTTAGAACAGACAATAGGTGGAGACTACTGAGCCCAGCTGCTCTCCTCTGCCCACGCCTCTGTTGCAGCTCATTTAGGCTGTGGCAGGGTTTGGTTCCTTTCACTGATTTCTGCCCCTGACCCTTAGTTTTCCCCAAAATTCATCTTCTGTAAAGTCTTTGCTATCAGCCCTCTATAAAATAATCCCTTGGAGCTGAAGAGATGGCTCAGTGGTTAAAAGCACTGGTTGCTCTTCCAGAGGAATTTCAAGAACCCACATGGCAGTTCACAGCTGTCTGTAACTCCTGTTCCAGAGGATGCTGTCACAAAGACAAAACACTAATGCACAAAAAATAAAACTAAACAAATTATTTTTAAAAATACAGATTCCTTAGCCTGGTATTCCGGGGGCCGCCTCTGCAATCTGACCTGAATCTACCTGCCCATACCTTCACATCCTAAATCATAGTGAGGATGCCAGAGACCTTGATTGGGGGATGGGGGTGAGGGGAGGCTGACTTTGCTTTCCTGACCAGCTAAGTACTTTATTCTAGCTCCCTGACCTCTTTGGGTCAGGACTGTTTTATTTGGTTTTTATTTAGTGAAAAATTCCCCATTCTTGAAGGCCCTACTCAAAAGTCTTTGCAAATTATCCCTAAAATAGCACCATTCATGCTGGTTTCCATCATTCACAAGTGAAGTATAGGTTCATTGAGATCAGGCACCAGAAGTTTGGCACTTAGACCTGGCACACAGTAGGTGTTCAAAAAAAAAATGTGCAGTCATCCCTAGATTGGCTGTAGTACGCGAGATGCATTTTGCTTTCCTAGCAGCCCAAGAACAGCCTTCTGATGCTGCCATAAATAGGGCTGTCCAAGCTACCCCGTTGACTTCCCGCTCTGCCAGAGTCCTTTTTCAACAGAGATCTTGCACAGCCTTGAAGAGAGGATATGGCCTTTCTTTGCACTTGATGGATCCGAATGTCATTTGATTCTAGACGCAGACACACGTGTTCTCCTCCAGCTTTCCTCAGACTCGCCCAACAAGCAAGAGGGCGTTTTTGGTTTTGTTTTGTTTTGTTTTTTGTTTTGTTTTTCTCATTAGGGACCAGCAGCTCGTCTTTTGTTTTTGTTTTTTTTTTTTTCCGCTATACATTACAAGGCGAGGGTGAAAGCTCCCAGTCTCCTCCTGAGCAGGCTTTCTGGAAGTCCCGCAGTAACTCAGCCCATTTCCAAGTAGACAAAAGTCACTTAGGCGTCTTGTCCCCCGCCTCCCCAGTGGAGAACCCAGGGACTCTCTGTCGTTTCTGGGGCTTGCATTAGGAACCGAATCCTCACCCTCTACAATGCTCCAATTGCGCTTCTGGCGGAGGTCAGAAATGCGCCCGGCCCCTTATAATGTTTCCAAGGGAAGGTTCGTACATTGGTGACTGTCCCTGGCAGCTGCCCAGCTTGAGACTTGGAGCTCCACTTGCCATTGGTCAGTGGTTGGAATGACGCAAAGAGGGGCGGGGCCTCATCAGCTGTTTGCGGGATGCCCGGAGCGGGCGTATTTTGGAAACAATACCGCGCGGTGTGCCTTGGCCTCCTCCCGCGCCAGCTCGCGCCCGCAGCAGTCGCTGCCGCAGCCCGCGCCACCGCCTCCCACTGCAGCCCGGTGAGCGCCCGGGAGGCCGGGGGCTAGGCGGAGTTGGATCGTACCTCCTCCGGGAAGTGGGGAGCGGAGTCGCGCAGCGCGTGGGGGCCCGGGAAAGGGTTTGGACTGCGGGCATCTGGGGTGACCACGGGGAATTGGGGTGCAGGGATGTGGGAACGAGGTGCAGAGCACAAATTTGTGGTTGCTGCTCCTAGAGGGGCCTTCGGGAAGCATTTGGTATTCGGAGTTGAAAGTAGATGAGCAAATGATCCTGGGGTCCACTGCCAAGCTCCCGGACGCTCTGGCCTCCGGGTGTAACTGTGGGGTGGGGCCGTGAGTTGTGGTGCATTTTGCCTCCCTGCGGAGTTTGAAGGCTCCTCTTCTTAGCAGCTGGAGTTTGCCCCCTCCTTCCCAATCGAGCGTGGGCGCCAAGCCCCCCGAGTGTTCGTCACCCTGGACCCTGGCGCAGAGCCCTGGCATCACGACTCGGAGGCTGAGACGCTGTCCTGGAGTCACCCAGGTGTGTGTGCGCGTGTGTGCATGTGCGTGCGCGTGTGTTCTGAGATCTTTGCCACTGTCGAGTTCAAGGTATCCCGGCTAGCGCTAACTCCTAAGAAGAGGAGGAGTTTATATTGAGCATCCTAGTTGGAGCGCCAGAAGTTCTGGGATGGCTCCAGCGGACTTTAAGCCTTTGCTAGGAATAAAGCATTCCCTGGCTGTGCTCTCTCTCAGGAAGTGCCCTCTTCCTACCAGTCTGGACATTACCACTTTAGCTCACGGAAGCTGAGGGTCTCCATTCTTCCCAGTTTACTTTTGACTTTGCCCAGAGCCCCTCCGAGGCTCTCACAAACTGTAGAGCCACCTGAAGTTCTTGTGCAGAGTGGGGGGGGGGGGTCTCTGAGTTTTCAGAGCCACACCCTCTGGCTGCACCTCCCCCACTGTCCAGTCTAGGCAAGGGTTGAACTTTGGTGCTTTGCTGGGAGGGGGAGGGGAGTGATAGGCTTCAAAAGAAACACCAAGACAATGACTCCTGCTTGTGATTGGCTCTGGAGAGTCCCTACTTTGGTTGGGATAGCCACACTGCAAAGAAGAGGTTGAAGGGCAGAAGAAGCTCTGCTAGGTGACATCTCTTGGTCCTTTCATCTGGGAACTTTATTTTCTGTTGCTGATACGCTTGAGTTACCCCTTACCTATCGGAACAATAGCAGGGATGGCATCATTCTCCAGGGAGGAGGGCGAAAGACCACAGAGAGCCCAGGGATGGGATCGGGTAAGGCTTGGGGGTTGAAGCAAGAACCTTGCGGAGCTTGCATTTGGGAAAGGAAGGTTTCTGAACTTAACTGAGATTTCTTTAAAGACTTAACCCCATAAGCCACTTGGCTTGTCTTTCTAAGGCAAGAAAGTAGGGATCAGAACTCCCTGGAATCCCCAGCAGTCTTGACGATGACAAAATTTGTCTTTGCATCGCCTTAACCATTCAGGTGCTTATCGATGATGCTTCTGGTTGTCCCAGGGGCCCTAACTGAGGCTAGGTTAGCTTGGAAGTTCAAGCTGCTGGGTGACTCCAAGTGCAGAATTTCACGAGCTGTCAGGTGGAGCGAGAGGAACTTAACACTAAGACACAGCCCCCGTGTGTAGGCTGGGAGAGAGAGCACAGCAGGAGGGCTGAATTTCACTTCCTTCTGTGAGGCACTCTGCACCTATCTCAGGTTCAGCTCTGGCAGGAATGGGAGGCTAAGTGGATGAGAATTTGAAGTCACGAAGATTAGCAAGTAGAATTAGCTGGACACTTTCTTTGCTAGAGGCTGATTCAACCCTCAAGATTAACCTGTGATGAGCCGACAGCTTCGCTCCTCTGGACGGGAGCTAAGCCAGCTGGCCAGCTGGAGTGACTAAGTTAGGTCCCCGGTTCCAGGACACACTCACCACACCAAAGAGCCTGTTTGTTGTGTTGTGCAAGGAGGGGGTGGAGATGTGCAGTAGGGTGGGGCTTAGCACTTAGGAGGGAACCTGGCTGCTCTACAATTGTTGGCTCTTGTTTTTGCTGCAAAGCCTGGAGTTCAGACTTAGACTCGAGGCTGGAGGTTCCTCCTTAGGAAGTGTGTGTGTGTGTGTGTGTGTGTGTGTTGTGCACTTTGTACAGTCAGTAAGTGTCCCCTTCTGGGTCTCCACAGCCACTTACAGAGGCTAGACTTACTTCTATTTTCCCCAGGTACCCAGTGGTAGCACCTGATCCTACCCCTGTTGTTGCTCAGTGTCAAACTTTGTGACCAGCCTAAGTCAGGGGTGGTGGGGAGGATGGCTCTGGTGGGTACAGAGAAGAGGCATGGAGGGGCCCTGACCTTAGAGGCCACATTTTGGGAGTGAATGTCACCCTTGGCAGTGTTTTATTGCCAGGGTTGTGTATCATCAGACGTTGGCTTGGTTCCCTCACACAGGAAGAGCGGGAAAGGAAGGAGGGGAAGGGAAACCTAGGTCTGGCCTCAGTAGGACAGCAGCCCAGATTCTTCCACTGTACTCTCACAGGAGAGATGGAGCCACCTCAGTGTGTGGAGGAGCTAGAAGATGATGTGTTCCAGCCAGAGGATGGGGAGCCAGGGACACAGCCGGGGAGCTTGCTCTCTGCTGACCTGTTTGCTCAGAGCCAGCTGGACTGTCCCCTCAGTCGGCTTCAGCTCTTTCCTCTCACCCACTGCTGTGGTCCGGGACTCCGGCCCATAAGCCAGGAAGACAAGGCCACTCAGACCCTCAGCCCAGCTTCCCCAAGCCAGGGTGTCATGCTGCCTTGTGGGGTGACAGAGGAACCCCAGAGACTCTTTTACGGTGAGTGCTCTTAACCTTAGAGATTGGGGGAAAGAGGGGACTTTCCCTTCCTAAACCTGCTCTTTACTATTTCCTTCCTCAAATTGAACAGCCAGGGCTATCTATTCATGAGCTTTCAAGCTTCCTCACCTGAGCTTGGGCCCCCCATAGAGCAGATGGCTTTGTTCCTTCTGTTCTTCTTGGAGGGCTTTCTTGGTCCATGCAATCTCCTTTTGCATCTTACCTTCTTTCAGTGGCTCTGCCCTTCAGTGGAAGGAGATGTTAAACCCTGTGTCACTGTAACCACTCCAGAAAAAGCTCAGCCAGTTCTTATACGGAAGGTTCCTAAAGACAGAAGGTGGCTTCGAGTTGCCATTTGGGACTTTCTGTGCTTGGAAGGGGAACTGGAGAAAGAGGTTGGGCCTATCTGGGCTCAGTGCCAAGAGAGGGGCTGTTTCCAAGGCTAAATCAGACAAGACCCCTTCATTTGTGGGCTTAAATGGTTTGTTTTATGAGAAATATGCCCTCCTCTGGCAAAAGGGCAGGATTAGACACTCGGTCTGTTTTCTTCTTTTAGCACACTGGCCTGTGGAGGGAGGGGAAAGGCTCAGAGGTCATCCTGCTGTGTCTGCGGGAGCAGACTGAGGAGCCGCTGCACTTAATCTCAGAGGGAACTGCCCATAGGGCAGGCACTTCTGGAAAAGCAGTTCTGGCGGGAGTCTGAGAAGCTGGATGAGGCCTGCTTCAGGCTGGAAGAGGGAGGAGGCAGGAGGTGGCAGGCGCCCCCAGCGGCCGTTCTGGTGCCAGCACTCTTTGGTGAGCCGACTCGGCTGCTGCTCTGTGGGCCTCAGGAGTTTTCTGATCCCGCTTTTCTGCTCGCTGCTCGGATCTTTGAGTGATGAGCCCAGCTTTCCCTAACCGTACTAGAGAAACGAAGACACTTTTGGGTTTTTGTTTGTTTTGCTTTTCTCTGTCCGCTTTGCACAACCCAGGAACTCTGGAGCGTTATCCCAGAGAAGAGCTTCAACCTACTGCTACATGAGTAAGGTCAAGTGCAGGCTGATAAATGCCAGAAGATTGGCATGTTCAGCATACACGTTAGCACCCTGCACTATGCCGTGGTACTGAGAGCATAGTGCTGAGGGGAAGGCAGTGTCTGTATTCTTTTTCTTTCTTTCCAGCATAACTGTGTGTGCATGTGTGTGCATGTATATGTGGGTGCACGCACGTGCTCAAGTGTGCTAAGTATTCAGCTACTTCTAAGCTACACCCTCCACCCTTGTACCAACTTTTATGTTCTTGGGCAGCTGTCCAACTCTGGCAGGATGCCCTGGTAAAGGCAGGCTGCTTCCTCTTCCTTCTCTCCTGAGATTTACCAGTAACTCCAGATCTTGGCCAGAAAGGGCTGACATGGAGAAGATGGGCTAAGAGGAGAAAATGCTGAGCTGTGGATCCTCTGTTTTTGCAGGCAATGCTGGCTACAGGCTTCCTCTCCCTGCCAGTTTCCCCACAGGCTCACCCCTTGGGGAGCAGCCCCCTGAAGGACAGTTCCTTCAGCACCGAGCAGAGGTACAGATCGCCAGAAAGCTTCAGTGCATTGCAGACCAGTTCCATCGGCTTCATACGCAACAAGTAGGCATGAGGGCTTGGGGATGGGGGGCGGGGTTGAGGTTGTTGAGGCTGGGAAGCCAGGGCCCGGGGTTACTAGACCTCTGGGTGTGTTTCGAAGTTTTGGTCTTGGCTACTGTCAGTTACGATGGACTGGGTAGGCACAATTAGATGAGTTCTCCTGTCCTTGAGAGCTCCAGCTGCCTACTCAGCTTCACTAGAGGTGGGAGATGCTGCTGCCATCTCTCCCTGCCAACGGGATTGTTTCCTGCAGTCTGATTTAACAAACTCTCCCGACCCAAGTAGAGGGCTTGCCTCTTACAGAGTGCTGCAGTGAAACTGAGCAGTTGGGGGTGTGCCTGGCCGAGGAACAGTGGGAAACCAGTAATCAGTCCTGAGATGGGGCCTGAGTGGGGGAAAGTGGTAGAACCGGTTGAAACCTGACACTTTCCAGCTGGGGAGCCAGTCCTCACTGTCTGTGTCTGGGAACCCAGGCACAGGACTCTGGAGATTGTACCTCAGAGTCTCCTCAGACCCGCGGCCGGCGGGGCGCTGTGCCTGGTGCTTGGCCGGCAGCCTGGCACCAGCCCCGCCAGGGCGGAGCATCGCGTGTCAGCCGAGCATGTGGCAGAGTCCATCAACAAAGGCGGCGGCTGGCAGGCTCGTGCTGGAGCCCGTTGTGCCATGGATGGGAGGTTGTCCTGCTTGACAGCCCAGCCACCGTCTGTGCTGGGCCCCCAGGTGCTTAACCCTTCCCAGGCAGGCTGGCTTTCTGAATGGCTGCCAAGGCAGGGGTGGGGACTAGGGCTGGATCCTTGCTGATGCTGATGCAGACGCTACCTGGCAAAGCCGCAAGACAGGGGAATGAACACAATCTCTACCTGTGGGACTATGTTCTTCTTCTTGCAGTGTGTGTGTATCACAGGAACAAATAACTGTCAGGGCTGGGCATAACTGCAGATTAGATAGGCAATTTCAGATAATTCAGATAACCAGAATAGTTATTGGTAATAGTAACTTTGACTTGAGTGACACACCATTGCGGGCAGGAGAGGGTGGAGCTGACCCCGAGTTTTCTGAAAACAGGCCACAGGGTGTTATTGGTTTACTAATGCTCTCTGTCGGGGAGTCTTAGAGGGATTTGGGGCCACAGCTATTTCTGATGGGTTTTCCCAGTCCTTAAGTGATTTGGAGAGAGGGTGGCTCTGTGCTTGGTTATAAGGCTGCCTAGCTAGTTGCTGTGGCCCACCCATGGTCCCTATTCCTTCTATAATTATATTGTCCAGTCTTGGCTTAGCGAGTCCCTCTCGGTCCATGGATGGATGCCTTCTGATTCTTTCCTGCACATTTAATCCACCTTGGTTGTATTCCTTGGCTCAGCCCAGCTAACTCATGGTGTCTGGTCCTGACACTGACGAGGGTGGGAAGACACAGTGGCCGTAGTCTCTAGCCTCATCTAGAGCACATCTGAAGGCGAAGGCTTTCTTTCTTCACTCATAATTCTCTGGCCTCTCTCAGCAGCTATTTCCCAGGATAGTGCCCTATCCATGCTGGAGACCAGGCTAGAGGCCTCCTCACAGCTGAACCTAGGTTCAGAAGAAGACCCTCTCCTGAGGTCTCCCTACTCTTCTCCTACTTACGACTGCTTCTTTGTGGGCACAGGTCGGTTCTAGATATGGTGCTATCGTCTCATGCAGAGCGCCCCCAAGAAGTGGGAAGAAGAATTGCACAAGAGTATGAGTGTTAGCTGCCCTATGGCCCTTATAATAGACCTCAGTTGTTGTTGTCTTTGTTGTTGTTGTTTTCTCCTTTTCCTGCACAGTGGTGTGTGGGACTTTACAGCGATGTAGGATGGCATGGTGGCAGATTGAGTGTATCAATCCTGGCCCCAGGGCAGCAGGTGTCAAACTGCCCTGGGTGTTCGTTTATGTTGGCCATATTCCTTGTGCCTACCTCTAGAGGCCATTTGTTTTTCTCTGGTATTTCCTGAGGAGTGTGGCTAGGTGGAAGACTAATCTGTCTCCCCAGGTTGCTCGTTCAGAGTGGCTCCCCTAGAGTCGCAGACAAGAATTTATAGGCAGAAATCAGTCAGGTGCTGCTCATGGCTAGTTCCTTGGGTTTCTAAAGCAGGTGGTGATGTGAGTGCAGGTAAAAAGTCCCCTCCCTCCTCCCCTCTCTTCTTCCCTCCCTCCCTCCTTCCCTCTATCCTCTCTATCCCTCCCTCCCTCCTTCCCTCTCTCTTCTCTCTTCTTCCCTCCTTCCCTTCCTTCTTTCCTTCCTTCTTTTTTGGGGTTCGGTAGGCATAACAGGGTCTTGCTATATAAGTCAAACTGGATTTAGCCTCCCTGAGTTCTGGGATTACAGGCATGCACCACCGAGTCCAGTTAAAGAGAAAGCCTTCTCAAGCTTGCCTGTGTATCCACCTGTCTGCAGGGTCAGGGGGAGGCTCTGTTCTTCCTCGTGGCTGGCAGGCTGCAGCAGGGATGCCTGATACCTCAATGACACTGACAACGGGTCTGATGACAGTGACTTCTGAGAAGGTGGCCCCTTCAGTTTCTTTGCGGAGGAGGGAGGATCAGATTCAGTCTCTGACAAACTGACAGCTGCCCTGGTCGGGAGGTCTGACTGAGCCTTTGTGTCTCTCTGTTCTCTGTGTATGGCCCCTCCAGCCAGTATAGGTGTAGGGAGAGCCAGGGACTTGTTTCCTTCCCTATGGAGAAGTCTGCTCTGGCCAAGTCTGGTGGGATATTGTCAGACCATATTGAGAAGTTCAAAAAGAGTGGCTACTGTGGCCCATTGAGTAAATGAACAGGAGGGTTAGAATTCTTTATTTGGACTTTTTTTTTTTTCTTCCTCACTTGGAATGGAGACCAAGAATGTCTCCATTCATAAAAATCAGATTTAGAAATTCTCTGAAGAGTAATTAAACATTTTGGAAATGAAAGGACACGTTCAGGCCTTTGTCTGAAACCATCTTCTTTTATAATATCAAAGGATGGATGGTGGGCTTTCCAACAGCAGATCTGGGAAGAGTCTCTTCCCTGCCACTTACACAAGCTGTTTTTGCGAGCAAATCATTTTACTGATCCAGCCTCGGGTTCCAATGCTAACCTGGCAGGCTTGCTGTGAAAAGCCTTTGGGAATTATAATACAGAGCACTATTGGCCTGGGCTTGTAGCTCAGGTGGGCATTAGACACTTGCCTAGCATCCTGGAGACCCTGGCTTTGATGCCCAGAACTGCAAAAAGCAAAACCAAGAAACTGCAGTAGCTTGGAGCCTTGAACACATGCTTTAGCAAGGCTGGAGGAAGGAAGGAAGGGCCAGCCTCGGACAACTTAATAAGACTCTGTCTCAAAAAAGTAAGCGGGGATATATAGATCAATGGTAGAAAGTTTGCCTGGTGTGTGCACACATACACGATGAATTGGGGAGTTTGCTTGGACCTGATGGGATAATTCCTCGGGAGCGCTTTTGGAAGCTGTATCCAGACTGCTGTTTTTGCATGGTTCATCACCTAGCACCTTTTCTACCCAACATCTTAGATCTTTTAATCTGGGAGTCCCTGACTGCTTCCTGATCTTGAGGATCGTTGGTCAGTAGTTTTCTGGAGGAGAGACCATGGCTGATGAGGCCACTCAGGCTCTAGAGAGAACAACCTACTGCAGGGGCCCCAGAGGTTTGTCCTTCAGTGAGAGGGGCCCCTGGGAAGCCATCTTCTGTTCCAGGAGTAGGTCTATGCAGGACCATGCTGGGGGAAGAGTGGGGCTGGGGGAGGGGTCGCTGGAAGCTCAGTGTTCGTGAGAGTCTGAGCTGGGGCTTGGGGGCCCTGTGTTTGCTCTGTGGCTGGCTCTGTTTATATCACTCGCTATATTTAGCTTCTGAGTCATCAGTGCAGCAGACTGGAGGCCGAGTTCCCCACACACTCTGCACCTGACTGCCCTTTCTTCCAAGAGAAGGCCTTCTAGTTCCGGGCAGTTCATCCTTCCCTGCCCACCAACACAGGCTATGGGGATGGGAGTTAGCTGTGGTGTGTTTTCAGGGTTGGGGGAGGTGGGAAAGACAAGATTGGAGGGAGGACAAAGAAGAATAAAGAAAAGTGCCCAGTTTGCCTTTTGATCCATGCCTGGCAAGCCAAGAGGGCACATTCCACGACCAAAGCAAGAACAGTCTCCTGTGTGCTGAGACAAGGGTTCCAGCCTTTATCCTTGCCCAGTCTGCCTTGTCCTGTCCAGCAGACTGACCCCATGGAGAAAAGGAACAGCCAGCTGCCAAGGCCCCAAGTTGAGAGTGAGCCTGGGGGTTCATTCTCCCTAGCAGAATAGTCTTGCAACAGGCCCGCCCCTCCTGCCCTCCTCCCTCTCTCCCTCCCTCCTCATTAACTGAGACACTTCCCTCTAGAGCTCTTCAGAACTTGCCCAGTGGTCTCCCGAAGCTGGTCTGAGACAAGGAAACTGAAACACCCTAAGGGAGTTGGGTAAGGGTGTCAGGAGTTTCTACTTCCTGGTTACGGAGGTAGGGATATCAGTAGGATTCCCTGGTACTGTCTCCTGCTTTGCCATTTGACCCCCTAGTGGCCAGATCCAGTGACTTCTGGTTGTGTCAGAGGAAGCCCTGTCACCTCCAGCCAAGAAGTGGGTGTTTTAGGCCATGCTTTCTTCCTTGGAGAAGTCATGGGCTTTGCTTTGGCAGCTGTCAGATCCTGTTAGTACTGTTGCCTGTGCTGAGAAAGCCCTTGGCAAGGAATATTTCTTTCCTTTTTCCTTTTGCTACGTTGCTGATCATGGAGTGTCTGGGCACCGGCTCACTGGGTCCCTGGATGACCCTCTGGGTATCAGACCCCAAGCTAGTTTGTAAGCCTTGAAACCTGAGCTCAGCTGCCTCTGGCTACTGGGACCAGTCTCAAAATAGGAAGGCTGGCCTGTCCCAAGGACTGCATGAGTCTACGCAAGAGGTGGTGCTTGCCGATGCAGAGGCAGAAGCGGACTTGTGAGCAGAAAGTGTCCACCCTGCTTAATGCTGCCACCAGGCCCAGGGGCAGATGTCTAGTTTCTCACCTCATGAGCAGAGTGGCCTTGAAGGTCCAGTCCCATTGTTCCTATTCCATAGGAAACAGGCTCCCAGAAGCAAAGCAACATGCCTAAGTTACTCTGTAAGTGGTGAACTCAGGGCTGTGACAACTCTGATTCTAAAACAATGACATTTCTACCTCCCCATCGCACATGGCAAAGGCAAGGATGTGATGGACCTGTCATTTACTGCCCTAACCAATCTGACTAATCCTTAATCCTGGTCTCTTAACTTCTCCTTCCTTAGATTGTAGAATCACTGAGAATGGAGGTTCTATCTGAACCGCCTTTGTGTCCCCTCTAACTCTTAGCTCCCTGGGCTCCGTAGAACCTCAGTGGCTTCAGCAGAAAGCACCCTCCCAACCTCTGGAGAGTGGAAGTTTCCTGAGGTTGCTTTATCACTGTCCCTGCTCCCAGCCACAGGCTCTTTCCTTCAACCTTGGCCTGGGCAGTTTTACAGTGCCACGGGAGACTGAGAGGGGAAGGGTGCCGATCCCTCTGGGGCGTAGACCGTGCAAGTCTGTATTTTGAAGTAAATGAGGGTGGTTTCAGACCATGCTCTTAAGGTCCTAATTTCAGACCAGTCTTTAG
>JADRCD010218896.1:0-34370 GCA_019843815.1 Montemys delectorum
GCATGGGTTTGTGACCATTCCTGGGAAATGGGTAGCCTCGAAGGGTCCATGTCCCTAAAGAAACTAGACTCTCTCTGCCAACAGCTATCAATTGCCAACAGTTCTCCAGCTGTGGATGAGACTTCATGAGCCCTCCCTCCCCTGATCTTGTGTAAGTCTTGTGTGTAGTCACAGCCACAGCTGCTGGGCTCTTGTATACAACAGACTGACCTGTCTAGCAAATGCTGTTTCTTTATAAACATCCATTCCCCTGACTCTTATAGTCTTTCTGCTTTCTCTTTGGAAATGATCCCCAGGCTTCAGGTGAAGGGGCATGATACCGATGGCTCATTCAGAGGTGAGCACCCATAGTCTGTGCATGTGACCAGTTGCACATGTCTGTATTATTATTAGTGTTGTTGTTGTTGTTATCACCATCATCATCACCATCATCTTGTTGTTGTAGCCTCAAATAGAAGTCTAGGCTCCCTTGGGCCTAGGCACAGGTTGGGCTCACTGTGTTGTATTAAATATTATTTTTGGTGGCAGTTGGCCAGACTAAAACAGTTATTGTATTAAAGAAACTCAAAAATGTACTCCTTAGTCTTCTTGTCTTTGTTTTTTTTTTTTTTTTTCCTGAGACAAGGTTTCTCTGTGTAGCCCTGGCTGTCCTGGAACTCTGTAGACCAGGCTGGCCTCAAACTCAGAAATCCACCTGCTTCTGCCTCCCAGGTGCTGAGATTAAAGGCGTGCGCCACCACTGCCCGGCTTTGTCTTAGTCTTACATTGGTGTCCGGGTGTTGTACTTAGCAGAAGAGGTGGGTCAAGGATATCTGTTCTAACTTCCCAAGAATAGAAGTCCTAGTCTATTTTCTAAACACCTTTGGGGAGGAAACTTAATTATCTACTAACACGTGAACAAATAAAAGACTAAGTGGGAAAAAAATAAATTGAGTTTAAAAAGCTTTGTGTTGGGGCAGAGATGGATCAGTGGCTAGGAATACTTTCTGCTCTTCCGAGGACCAGAGCTCTGTTTGCAGTGCCGCATCACCCAGCTGCAGGGTGTCCGGTGCTTTCTTCTGGCCCCCACCAGCACTACACATGTGTCATTATAGACACAGGTATATATTTAAATCCACAAAACTGAAAACAATGCACATAAGCATAAGCATTTGCATCGTTTAACACAACGTTCCCATGTGGCGGCGGCTTCAGGTCTCCCCGTCCTTTTTTTTCCCCCTCATCACATCCATACGTCAGCTGAGAAACAGCTGTTTTTGCCTTCTGTATTTTGGTCCATTATGCAAAAGCAAGATGCAAGGGAAAGAGATGGTCAAAGTGGTTAGACCAATGTGAGCCCGAAGCTGTCCCCTCGAGCACTCAAGATGGTTATGTATCAGTAGCCAACTCAACATCATCACTTGAGTTTCTACAAGGTGCCATCTTACTGCTGTCTTAAGGGAACAGCAAGTGGCGGGCAGTAACGGAGGCAGTGACCTTCTTATGTGAACACAGATATGAGTCTGTGCCTTCTAGTGTGTGCGTCGTTTTGTTGGGTTTTGCTTTGTCTCATTTCAAGGCAGAGTCTTCCTGTGCAGCTCTGGCTTTCCTAGAACTCACTATGTAGACCAGGCTGTCCTTGAACTCATAGATCTACTTGCCCCTGCCTTCTAAGTGCTGGATTAAAAATGTTTACCACTATGCCCAGCAGTGTTTATAGTTAAAAACAAACCACTTTCCCTAGTAAACAAAAAAGTTGCTTTGGGGCAATACATTTCAATTTATTTTGTGAAGGTCCCGGCAAGGCTCCTAGAAATTACTTGTTCCACTTTTAAAACAATGGCAGGTAGAATTAGTTTCAGGAATCTGTTCAAACTATCACTTTGCCCACTAATAAGGAAAGGCTCAGTGACTTTGGAATTACATAACTTAAGCAGACTTAACTGATTAACGCAGACTTCTTACTGAAGGCTCCTGATTAGTACCTTCAACCCTGTAGGGCATAAATATCTTCTCTCTGTAGTCTTTGTCTGACAGTGAAAGATCCTGACAATTGCCATTAAGGTGAGAGGGAGCTTCATAAACAAGGTGCTAAGCAACACCGAGAGTCCTGCCGACTGTGTCTAAACCACTCAAAGCGCACACTGTAGTTCACAACTTCACCGTGTTGTGTTGAATTAAATAATTAAGTAAATCTCAGAGTCGGGGTTGCTACCCACCTCAATGGTTTACATTCCCAAGTGAAAGACACACATCCAGCCTTCGTATTTTTTAATTGGTTATTTTATTTATTCACATTTCAAATGTTATCCTCCTTCTTGGTTTCCTCTACACAAATGCAAACCTCCTATCCCATTCCCACCCACCCCCCACTTCTGTGAGAGTGCTCCCCCACCCACCCACTCCTGCTTCACCACCCTAGCATTTCCCTACACTGGGGCATTGAGCTTTCACAGGACCGAGGACCTCTCCTCCCATTGATGCCAGGTAAGGCCATCCTCTGCTACATATGCAGATGAAGCCATGAGTCCCTCCATGTGTATTCTTTATATTTTAATATGCCTTAATAATCACAATAGCTGGGTCACTGTCTAACCTACATGCAGTTAATCCACCTATCACTTACTAAATTTTATATTCTACCTTGGCTGCCCTGGACACAGTTGGGCAGCCCTCTCCTGGCTCCTTCACATGGCTGCTTTGCTTCCCTGCCCTCCACTCTTCTCAGGCATGGCATGTCCTCTCCTCTACACTCTCCCAGCATGGCGGATCTCCTTCTCCTCCCTCTCATTCCCAAGCCCTGGAGTCCTCAAGTCTTGCCTCTGTCTGCCCTGCCCAGACATTGTCTGCCAGCGTCTTTACTTACTAATCAGAAGCCAGCGAGGGCAGGGTCCCTCAGTGTCTTCCATGTAGACACTCATGTAAGCAGTTTGGGGGATGAAAATTAACCTTAGAATACAAGCAGCATGAGGCCAAACCCACTACAGTGCTGCATCTTTATCTTCACCATGCCCAGGCTGAAGAGGAGTGAGATGCTCCTCCTCTTAGCAGAGGGAGGTCCAAAGTTTTCCAATATAAGG
The DNA here is from genome assembly GCA_019843815.1 of Montemys delectorum. Classification (NCBI taxonomy): domain Eukaryota; kingdom Metazoa; phylum Chordata; class Mammalia; order Rodentia; family Muridae; genus Montemys; species Montemys delectorum. The sequence continues at coordinate 3,060 of JADRCD010218896.1, forward strand.
ATCAGCCTCCAGGTTCTGGATCTAATCAGTTGCAGAGCGTGTTACTTCAGTCATTTCTTTAACAAATACATGCAGATTATCAACTGTGTGGCAAGACTGGCGACAGCAGTGACCTGGCCAGGAAGGATGTTGTCTCTAGGAATTTGCTTTCTGTAGGATTTGAGGTCGACGCTTTAGATCCTATCTTGAGAGCATTTTTGAACTTGTCTAAGTGACCAACTGTCAGGGGCTGAGCTAGGTTCTCACAGGAACACATCAAACAGTGAACAACAGCAACCTTGAGAACCACAAATATTTACTGAGCACTGCCTGAGTACGAGAGCTTGCGTGGTATTGACGTGCTATAAAGAAGATAGATCTGACCCCCAAACTCAAATAAATTTTAAAGATTGTTGGTAAGTTTAGTGTGCTTAAGTGTGTGTCAGCACCAGGCACATCCTCTCTTTTCAGGTTAGCTGTGCTGTGTGTATTACTGAATTGCACATACCTGCCACTTTCTCCGTGAGGTGCTTTGTGTGTGGGTCTTGTGACCAGTGAAGGGGCTGCTCCAAGTTGGCCGAGTTAGTCAGGTCCTGGTGGTTTCACCAGTGGATTTATGTGGCCTGAGCAAAGGTGTGCAGCACATAAATGGTGGGCTAGTCTTTTAGTTCTTTCCAAACTGGTGAATCCATAATGAAAGGAAAGATGTGGAGATCAGAGGGCCTAAGAGCAGCAATTTTTTTTTTTTTTTTTTTTTTTTTTTGCGCATGTGCGTGTTCTCTGTCTTATCTCCAACTTCTGAGGCTAACATTAAGCTTATCGATTCAGATAATGAAACCCTGATCTATGCTGTGTAACTCAGACTGCTAAGTCACTTTTTACTTGACCTGTGTCCCTTTCCTTGGACGATGGCAATGCTCTAAAAAAAGCTTTCTAGGGAGGTAGTAGTTCTCACACCCCACAGCTCCCGGGAGGAGCTGATGATCCACTATTAGGATGGTATGTTTAGAGTATTCCACTTAGAGCTGTAGATTCCGACCATGTGCTCAATTTGCGGAATGTGGACTTACTTTGAAGCGAGCCTGAAGGCTTATTTCAAAGAAAGTAGGCAGTCTTGAGGCAAAGCACTGAAGAATAATTAATGTATTATACACCAACTCCATCTCCACAGATGCTTTTCCCACCTACATCCACTTACCCCCATATAGTAAATGATTCCCTCCTGAGTTCCACCTCCTTCAGATTTAGCTAACTGAGCTAAAATACCCATTAGAACCTCATTGTTTTGAGTTCTATTTGTGTTAATGATGATTCTCGCAGAAGGTAATCCTGTAGTCTTTCATATTTCAAACTAGTGCCATCTCCTGAGGGCATTACTCTCACATGGGCTATATTATAGTTCTGACTTCACAGATGGTATTTGAAACAGTTTAATGATCTGTTCAAAGTCACAGGATTAGGTAGTTTCTAAGAGCCAGCTGAACTGAGATTTTTGCTGTGGCCTATTCTGCTTTGTCTTTGCGGGAAAATATACATCTTATTCATGTGGCCCACAGCATGAGATGTTTGGTCCTTTCTACATTTGTATGATGTAGACCTCTTACTGAACAGTTAATACCTAGTCTTGACCATCATGAAGAGACATTTACACTGCCAAAGGTCTTAGGTTCCTCCTATCGTCGCCCCACCCACAATCAGCATGGGAATTTTTCTGTGAAGATCATCCACACAATAAGAATTGTTAGATTCTCTTTGTTAAGGAAAGATATGGTGAGTATATTGTTGAAGATGTTGGGATTGAGTCATTGAAGTGATTCAGTTTTAGAAGTCTTTATTTTAAACAAATGTTAGAAATAAATTACTGGTCTTGACTTGAATTTCAGCTGGGCATGTTGGTGCAACTTTTAACCTGGCAGTTAGTGAGTTTAAGGCCTGCGTGATCTACACAGAGAGGTCCAGGCCAGCAAGAGCTACACTGAGACCTTGTCTCAAAAAAGAAAGATTTTGGTTTCAAGCCTTAATTAAAATTTTTTATCTTTAAGAAAGATGCAAAAGCAGTTATGCTAATAATAATTATGTCACCACTTCTTAGAGCACATCTTAGAGTAGATAAGCCAATAGTAACTAAAGCCTGAAGTTTGATGTTACACATTTTGAGAAAGAATATCTCATAAATATAAGCTGTTTTTCAGGCAGACAATACGATAAGTGTTGATTGTGTGAAGAGATGGAGAAGGATGAAAGGATACTACTACTACTACTACTACTACTACTACTACTACTACTACTAATAATAATAATAATAATAAGCCAGAGTTTTAGTCTCCAGGGCAGCCTGATGTGGCTGTCATTGACCCTTTGGTGGGATGCTCTGGGAACTAAATTGACTATTTGGACTTCCTCTGGAAATGAGCCTTAGCAGGGAACAAGGGTATTTGTTATCTAGGTACATTCTTAAAGGAATATCCTGTGTTACCAAGAAGGGAGACCAATAAGCATGCTGTTTCTTTTATTTTCTAATTCTCCTTCTCCTTTCCTCCTCCACCCGCTGTTTCTTTTGTCTTTTGAGACAAGGTCTCAAATATCCCAGGCTAGCTTTGAACTCTGGTCTTCCTGCTTCTGTATCCCTAATGCTGTGGCTACAGAGGAGTGTCATCACACCTGGCTTCTTTTCCTTCTTTTACAGTTATCTAGAATTTGGTCCAGCAGTTCTTTGTGGATAGGTTAATGAAGAATTGGTGACTTCTAATGGATAACAGTGGAATAACCTGGAGATACTCACATGATCCAAAGTGAAGAACCAGATATATATCAGTCTCAGGGGACCACTCTCTTTTACTCTGATGACTTTAATGACTTGTATTTTAATAAAAAACACTTTAGAATGCTTTGTAGGCTGAAGTAAGAGACTATATCTATGAAACAGACAAGAATTTAAATAGATATGAAGGAGAAGAAGAAAGAGGGATATCCAGGAGTTATAGTAATCTAATAATACAATACTAGGTCTAGAACCACAAGAGAGCACACCCGAAAAACCTGGAATGTATAAAGAAGTAATGAATATAACAAAAGAAGAATAAAAGAACTGAACTCCTTCCTCCAATGAATGGCATAAACTTTCAGCAATAAAACACCTTCTTAGTATTATGCTTTATGAGGAATGAATGTATATATGGCTATATGCATAAATGCATTTACATGCATAAATGGGAGCACAACATCATGATCTCAGAAATGACACAAAGGAAAATAAAAATACATTAATAAATCATATAATGTTCCCTGCTGAAGGAACTTGCTACAGTGGGGAAAAAAAAAAACAAGAATGTTTCTCTTATATTGTCATGTTCTCAAAACTGCTCTGTTTATAACTAAATCACCAATTACAACATTGGCTGGAGATTTGGTTTTTTTTTCCCTAATGAGATTTAACAGGAAAAACTCAATGTAGTAGCTACGGCTTGCACTGTTTCTGAAGGTCATCGTGATGTGTATAAAGTGTTGGCTGATCTTGTTTCTCAACTGGAGTCGATAAAGAGAAACTGCGCTCTGAACAGCTTCAGGGACAAACATAGCCATGAAGACCAGGGATGAAGAAAGGACAGGCACGCCTAGAAAAGCTAGGATCAGGTAGTCTGTGCTTACATTGATGAAGGGCACCAGCTCAGAAGCTCAGTGTAGGGACTCTAGTAGGCCAGAGCATGACAAACATGGCTCTGGCACGCTTTGCCACTCCTCTATTCCCTCTGCCTTGCTAAAACCCATTTGATTACATTCCTAAAGCTAGCCATCAAGCTTTATTCCCTTACTGGCCACTGTCTTCTCTTGAGGCCGAGTATCACAATCTAGCTATCAAAGTATTTAAGTCCAGCAACCAAAAGGTCCCCTTGTGCTCACCTAATTAACTTGTTCAAATGAAATTAAACACTTGATCCTAACACAGAGTTTGAACCTTTAAACACTGCTACTTACCTATGGGCCATGGCTATATTTCCTCTAGAGACAGTACTTTGGCCCTCTGGGACACATCTCCCTTCCCCCTCTCCCTTCTTCCCTTCCTCTTTTTCCTGGCACTCTATCTCCCGTTTTTGTCTCTGATTTTCTGCCCTTTCTTCCTCTGGGACAAGGGAGCAGGCTTATCTAGTCTCAGTAGGAGGTCTGTGCAGAGGAACAGTCTCACGCTGTAAGCATCCTGGAGGAGGAAGCCATGGTGACAGCTTCTGGACGCACTGGTCAGTCATCGATAAACACTCAGACTTGGACCAGAGTGAGACTTTGCCTTCCTTCTGAGCCTCACACAGAGAAAGCTTTACCAGTTCCATGGGTCTGAGGCATCAGGGTCCTTTGTATGGCTGTGCCCATGTCAGACTCGTGACTCAGAAACTCTTCACAGAAACTCAGGAGATTGTAAAGTGTACTTCATGGTGAGTCTTAGGGCCATTCTCAAAGAAGAGAAACCATGAAGAAAGACTTGATCTGAATTAACTGACACCATCCTGAAGACTGCAGACCCAAAAGGAATCAAAGGAAAAGGAGGAAGTAGCCCATGGTTATGGTTGTCATGGTTTCAGGTGCTCCATCATGCCGTCATCTCCAACAACAGACCAAAACTGCTGTAATTACAGGAAAAATAGGTAGATTTTGTTTGTCTCTTGAGTTATTTCTCTCAAATACTTTGTCACTGTTGTCAAAGTCTGTCACGTACAAATTGCTCAGCCTCCATACCTGCCCATGAACAGGGAAACTAGGGCTCAGAACTATCAGAATCGTGCTCTTCTTGTGTTTAAACTTTTGAGCCATAACTTAGGATACACATACGTAAAGAATGGTACTGCACATTCTAGAGCTGCTCCAAGCCATAAATCCCCTTGCATGTGCAATTATGTTGAAAAGAACATAATACATTCAATTTTGCAGCTTATTATTCTCTATTTTAGTTAAGCAGAAAGTATCATATGAGTAGTACTAGATGTTGGTGTTTTACTTAAAAATGAGGCAAGAATAGATAACATAAAATCTATACTCTTTAAAATATATATTTTTAAAATTTATCATGCAAGACATTAGGCAGTATCATTAGTATATTTCAAATAGTTTTTTTTTTTTTAGTAGATTTTCCTTTCCCTTTGTCTCTTCAAAACCCTTGCTTCCCAATCCCTTCCTGTAATTCTACTCCCCCATTTTTCTTCTTCTTTTGTGTCTCATGGGTTCCTTTGTCATTTTTATTTATTAGCTATATATTTCCCACTCTTGGTCTCCTTTCTAGTTTCTGAGGCTTTATCTATATTCACACACACACACACACACACACACACACACACACACACACAGGCTTAGATTTTTCAAAACCTACTTTTAATGAGGGTTCTTAAATTCTTTATCCTCCCTTCTAGCCCACTACCCACCAGAGGGAATAGAAAGGAAAGGTTAATAGAGCAAAGGAGGATGTGGGCCTGTTTAAAAATAGTTCTTTGGGGGAAATTCCAATCTACATTGTCAGGATATCAGGAGTTCAGTTCACGTCAATCAGCAGCTGCAGCTCCATCCACTCGCAGACACCATTCGAGAGTCAGCAACAGCAGGTTGATCCAGAAGAAACTGAACAGCTCTGCCAACTGGCTGGAATCTGTGGTAGCAGCAAGCAGCCACTGGAACACCACAAGAAGTTCCTTGGTCATGACAAACAAAGACCAACAAAGAATGGCAGGGTGAACCAATACCATCCAGCACCATCCACTCTCCTCTTGACTATATTTATGTCCTTTCCAAACATCATGTGTTCTCCGGAAAAATATCACATGCCTGTTTCCCAGGCTGCCTCCAGAAAAACACCACATGTCTGTTCTTAGCAAAACATCCTCACATGTATCCACTTCAGCAAAAACATCCTCTCGTAAGACAGTTTACAGAGAAACATCATATAACACAACTGAATCTCCAAAGAAACCAAAAATTTCCACTTCACACACACACCGCATACACGTATACATAACAAATTAAGATCTACACATAAGAGAGAATATATGGTTCTAATTTTCTGAGTTTGGGTCACTTTCTTAGTATGCTTTCTAGATCCATCCATTTCCTGAAGTTTTTATAATTTTTTTTTTTATAGTTGACTACAATTCCATTGTGTCAATGTATCAAATGTCCATTATTCTAGGTTTCTGTGGGCTATTAGACCTGTAGGACTTCACACTCCAATGGTAGGTTTGTGGCACTAGTTAAGGATGAGTTAGTTACTAGGATAGGAACTTTCCAGCCTTCCCACACTGGAACTACAGGTGCCAGATGAAAGTTACCAACTAGTGTGTACCATTGCCAGACCTATTCGTACTTTCCATTTCTTCTTTTATTTTCAAAAATATGTATTTTATCTGACTATCAAGCTAAATACAAACACACGAGGCCACTCTCTTTGGGAAAGATTTATAAGTCCCGTGATGAGCCACAGATGTCCCTGCCTCCACCTGGGCACAGACATCTTTAAAGACACCTCTGTGCTTTCCTCTTGGTTATTGTTGTTCCTGTCTACCCTCCCCCGTTTCCGTCTATATGGCACAGAAATCCACAGACAAATTTTACAGTTCTTCCGCACTTGCTCAAGTACCTGGCTGGACACCTTTGCCCAATGCTGCAGGCTTCCACGTGTCTAAGATCCAACACAAGGGAGAACCAGGTGCCTCACCACCTCAGCCATGTCAGATGATCCCCTGGTGACCCCGAATGTACTAAATATGGCTTTGGCAATAAGGGAAGTTAACCCTTCTAGAATGTTTCTTCAGAACCCAAGCCTTTGGAGCACTAGAGGCCCGGCTTTGTTATTTGTCTGCAAGGGTTGAATCTTTTAAGTAAGTCTTGCTTCATTTTTTTAATTTAATTTAATTTTATTTTATTTTTTAGATACCATTTGTAAGACAAGCCAGATGAGCTCTCATTATTGTCTCCTGCAAGATGGGGAAGAACATTCGTTTTTGTGGGATTGCTGTAGGACAAAATAACCTAGTCTGGATGTGGTGCTCAGAACAAAGCAGAACACACTGTGATCTGAACACACTGAGATCACTTGTTGGTGTTGGTTATTAATGTTTCTGTGCTCTCAGTTTCTGTAACTCTCTCTTCTCAACAAAACACACCCTCCAACAGCTGACATGGATTCCTTGGGACCTCCGAGCTGGCTAGCTAGAGAAGTATGCTCTGTTTTTCCATCTACAGCTTGTGATATTTGCCACCATGACATTTTAAATTGGAAGAGCAAGGGGCCGCTTACTGAATGGGTGTCCCCTGGATTTGTACTGTTTATATCCGGGAGATGTGACAATCTGTAGCAAATTGTTTTGACAGATGTGTATTGATGGCAATTTCTCGGTGAGTACTGTCCTAAATTAATTAATCACCGGGCAATTTAATCTAAATTGAATGCTAGCGCTGCACACAGGAAAATTTTGTTTATAATCCTTGAATCATCCCGGTTTAAATGAAGTCAATTAAAATGTTCTGTTCCTAACCACTTTTTCCAATTGAAACGCACCTGAATGGATACAGTACTCTGCAGGGCATCTTTGTCTTTGAGTTTGTGTCTCTTTAATGTCCTTGGGTTAATCATTTTCAGAAACTCTTTTGAGCTATTTTCTGCCATTGCCTTGAAAAGCATTTGCAGTTCATTTGCAGGCTGCTGAGGGAAGCTGATGAGGTGGACATAAAAAAACGGGAGCGAAGATCATGAGGTGCTTGTTGAGGGTTAACAAACAATGTTGCTCAGTGTTATTGATCAACAGGTCACCAGTGAAAGGCGCAGTGTCAGGGCCAGAGGAGTCGAATGTCAGCTGTTTATGAGATAGGAGTTCCAGGAATGTACGGAAACAAGCAGATGGTGCAACCCCCTGCGGACAAGTTGTTGACCCAAGGGCTCCTTTGTCTCGTGGATCTCTGAAAAATGACCAGCTTCATTAGCCCTGTTCTCCCTGGAAAGCTTGTGAAAACACTGAACGCACCTCTTCAGATACCCTGAGAGGGATAAGATTAGCATGATAAGCCCAAATGGCATGTCCCCTTTGTTCCCAGCTTGAAGTCACCTCCTGCCTTGGAGCAGGGTGAGCAGGTTTGGTCTAGCACTGTGAGGTGTTTGGGGTGGGAAGGCAGCATTTTGGCTGTTCAGAGATCCAAAGCAAGGCTTGAATCAGAGCCTAAGGTCACTGCAGCCAACGATGCAGCTTTGTGGTCCTCAGAGCAAATACTATGAGCTGCTCTGAGTGTTTCGGGCTGCACCAGAGTGGAAGTGCATGAGCTAGCCTGTGACTACACTGTCTTTCCCCTCACTTCTTTCTGTCTTTTAAAACTCTTCTTAGGAGATTCTTTCTGTAATGAAAGGAGAGAGCACATGCTTCTTTCTCTCTGAGCCTCTCTGCAAGGATCCATTCAACACACCAAGGCCATTGCCTTTGCCTTTGCCTTGCCACTGTGGGGGACAAATTGCTCCATGGTTTTTGCCAGGTAGAGAGCTGGGTGTCTAGGAAGAGTCAGGTGAAGAGGAAGGAATAACAGGCCTGGGCGGTCCGGCACCAAGCCTCCTGTTGTAGCCTCCGGGCCACTTGAGTTACTCAGCTCACCAGGTAGGTGGACTCTGAGAGGTTAGGCACTAAGCTCCCAGGAGGTTTTTCATTTTTATGCTGTGAGGGTTTGCAAGGGTGAGGTTGGGTCTCCTGCTGGTGCTCCATTCTCAAAAGCACAGAGTCTCAAGTGCCCCACTGGGGTTCGTGTCCCGAGTGAGAGACTCTCATCCAGTTCATCTCTGGTGACGATAACCCTGGCAAGAAGCCCCTTCTTACCCTCCTGTCCTGATCACAAACTTGCTAACTGGATTTACCCACCAGCTTTTCAGATTTCTTGCCAAATGAAAGCCTGCTTGGTGTTTTAATCCTTTAGCTTGCTGAGCCCAGTCAGCTCCACCAGAGATAACTGAGAGCCCGGAAGACTGATATTTTCAAATGTCTATTGAGTAAGGGAAGGGAGCAGCATCTTAGCAGCAGATGTGAGGCAAGGTTTTGTCTGCTGCCACTGTGAACTCTCACAAAGACTGCTGCTGCGGTGGACGGCTAAGGGAGGGAAGAGGGCAGGCGGAAACTGGGTGTGCAGTGACAGTTCTATATTGACAAGGGAAAACTGAATCTGAGGCTTGGGCTTTTCCTTTTTATTTCTCCCTTCCTTCCTTCCTTCCTTCCTTCCTTCCTTCCTTCCTTCCTTCCTTCCTCTCTCTCTTTTCTTTTTCTTTCTTTCTTTCTTTCTTTCTTTCTTTCTTTCTTTCTTTCTTTCTTTCTTTCCTTTCTTTCTTTCTTTCTTTCTTTCTTTCTTTCTTTCTTTCTTTCTTTTTTTTTGGTTTTTGGAGACAGGATTTCTCTGTGTATCCCTGGCTGTCCTGGAACTCACTCTGTAGACCAGGCTGGCCTCGAACTCAGAGATCCGCCTGCCTCTGCCTCCCAAGTGCTAGGATTAAAGGCATGCGCCACCACTGCGCGGCTTCTTTCTTTCTTGTTGGTTTTTTTGTTTGTTTGTTTTTGTTTTTGTTTTGTTTTTGGTATCTTTTATTGAAGTAAAGTTGTGGAAAAAAGAAAAAAGAAAAAGAAAAAAAGAAAAAGAAAAAGCAAACAAACAAACCCCCTTAAAGCTTAAAAGGTGAAATAGACTCCTATGTAGTTTAGCAAGAATATAAACTCAAAGACATCAGATTGAATGTGCACCAAACAAAGGGAGTTGGCATATTTTGTTTGTTTGTTGGCTTTGTTTGCTTTTCAGAGAAAGGGTCCTTCTATGTCTTGAAACTCACCATATAGACCAGGCTGGCCTCAAACTCACAAAGATCCGCCTGCCTCTCCCTCCTAAGTGCTGGGATTAAAGGCATGCTCCACCCCTGCCTGGCCGTAATTTGTTGTTTTAAAAAGTATATGTTTGAGGAGAGGGAAATACTTGCTCTCAGTTATTTAGAACAGCCCAGATAATAATATATATACACACATACATACGTACACACCCCTATGCATACACATACATCCTCAACACACATACACTTACAGACATATTCACACACATGCACATATATGCACTCACAAAAATTTAACACTCGCACATATGAGCACACGGATTTCTTTTTAGTTATGTAGATATATAATGTAATGTAATAATAATTCTCTTACATAGTTACTCCTCCAACCTTTCTCGTGTGACTTATTGAACATTGTAAGAACTACTGCCGAGCAAGTTCACACAAACCTTACGCAGATGTAGGCAGTATGGTCTGACCCATCAGGAATGGTGAGCAGGCAGGCGGAAGGTGATTCCCTGGCTTCAGCCCCTGACTGGCTCCCACTGCCCTGACTTCAGAAGAGTGTCCTTCTGTCTGTCCTTCTGTGTGTCCCTTTCTCCGTGTTCCTCTTTTTTGTTTTATTTTTGCACACCCTGTTAGACAAAGGCCGAGGAACAAGCTGCCCAGGGTGCTGTCACTGATCTCTGTAACACTGATTCTGACTGATCTTTGGTGAGCTATTGTGGAGGTTCTCTTTGTTTCATAGGATGGAGTGCTCTCTCCCTCTACCCCACCCTGTGGTGTGGTGGTAATAGTAGAGGGCTTCTTACTCAGAGCCCTGAGCTAGACCTGGGCAAATTCTTTCTTAATCAGGCTCATGCTGCTACTAATAAGATAATAAAGGACAAAGGATAAACTACAAATTAAAATTAAAACCAGCAAGAAAAATTGAAATGTTTCAGAAATATAACCCAAACATTTAGAAACATAAAATGGTGACAAAGTTCTAAGACACTAAAAGAAAAGGTATATGAAAGGGTACATAAGGATACACTGAAAAATGAAAACAGGTAAAATGTAAATAAACAACAGGAAAGGGTTAAAGACAACGTCTAAAGGTAAATGAAAAAGCATTCAAATATGCAAGTATGCAGAAGCTTAAACAGTCAAAGAATGTAAGAAGCAAAATGAAGACTTTAGAGTCACAAAGAAGTATGACAACTACTAAATCAGAAAGAAAGGAAAAGCCTATTTAAAAAGTCATGTATATAAAAAATCACATATAAAAGATGAGTATTAAACATCAAATTTTTGCTCTCAACCTAAATAAATGTAGGTTTGAAGATTAACGAGACAGTAAACATGACCAATGAAACCATTCAGAGTGGTGTCAACGAGAATGTCTGTGAACGAAAATGACAACCATTAAATGTCTTTAAAAGAACACTTTCTATATACTAAAAGGTATTAATGAATTGACTTCAAGATAAAACTGAATGAATGACTAACCTACAAAGGCCTGAGTTCCATGCCTTGGTAGAGTCTTCTAGGTGGGTTGATGTGCTATAGTGTAGAGTCTCCAAGCAGGGGGCCCAAGTCTCTAATGAGCAGAGCGGCAATGCTTTAGGGAGCAGGAGGATATGTTTCCAGCAAAGAGCTCACTTCAGAGTTTTAACTCTCATGAGATGTGAGGATATGGATGTAGGGTGGCCAGTTATTCCCCCCAGCCTCTCTTCTCAAAGCTTTATATAGGAAAAAAAATGGTGGCTACAATGAGGAAGTAGTTGTTTGGAGCCTTGATTTCATGTGTGTGTGTGTGTGTGTGTGTGTGTGTGTGTGTGTACATATACATATTCAGGTATATGTGTACATATATAGGTTAGAGGTCAATCTTGAGTGTCATTGTCATTTTTTTTTTTTTTTTTTGGTTTTTTGAAGAAGGATTTCTCTGTATAGCCCTGGCTGTCCTGGAGCTCACTCTGTAGACCAGGCTGGCCTCAAACTCAGAAATCCACCTGCCTCTGCCTTCCAAGTGCTGGGATTAAAGGTGTGCGCCATCACTGCCGGCTTGAGTGTCATTTCTTGGGTGCTATCCACCTTGTTATTTTTTCAGACAGGTTTTCTCCTGGCTTGTAGTTCATCAACTGGGCTAAGCTGTTGGCTTGTGAGCCCCAGAGACCCTCCTCTCCCCACTCTCCTAGTGCTAGAAATACAAACAAGCACAATGCCTGTCTTTGTTATTTGTTTGTTTTTGTTTTGTTTGATTTGTTTTTGCATGAGCTCTGGAGATAAAACTCAGAGCTATATGTTTGCACAGCAAATGCTTTACCAACTGATTTGTCTACCTGACTCTGAGGCATTTGGTCTCTGTACCTTCTGGACAATCAGGGGATTATTATACAGAGTGGAAGAAGAAAGAGCACATGTCCTAATGTTGTGTTTCTTTGAGGTTGTTATGCATTGCCTAGGATGATGGCATCAGCATCCCAGATTGCTGCTTACATGGTGTGGGATGGTCAAAATGTTGCCTTAGTAATAGGCAACTGAGTTAGAAGCCTTTGAGCCAGTGGGACAACAGGGCAGTTCCATCCTGCGAAGCTGGAGCTCCCTGAAGAAAACTGGGGTGCTTAGTGTTGTAAGAAGCAGCTGAAAGAATCTACTCATGGGGTACGGACTTGGGAGCACATCCCATCAACGTGTGAGAGTTAGCCACAGTCTTAAGAGATGTTTTTTGTTGTTGTTGTTGTTTTTTTGTTTTTTGTTTTTTTGTTTTTTTTTTTGTTTTGTTTTTTTACTAGAGGCCAGGAAGTGGGCTATCTCTGTTCTGGAACCCTTGTCACCAGTGAGAAGGTAAACATGGACCCCAGAAGACATGATATACATTCACATGGCCAGATGATTGTTTTTCTGCTCTACCAACATTTTGTCATGTTGAACTACTTGCTAATTTTTGTAGCCATGTGTTTTCCATTCCTCTAAGCCTTGGCTTCAACTCTTCCGGCTAGTTAAGAGACTTCCTTCTTCTTTTCTGTTTTAACAGGCTGGGTAAACTTTCTTCAAAGTTCCCATAATCTTTGTTGTATAACAATCTCTTCCATATTGAAAATTCTCTCTGGTGGGAAGCTCATTAAGACTCAGGAAATAGATGAAACTTACAAGGCTTAGGAAGTTCCTGAATCTTATAACTTTTATAAGGACTCCCCTTTATTTACATAACCAGTAACAATTGCTATGGGGAAAAACTCTGTAACCTGCCAAATTGCTCGTTATGCACTGACCTCTTAGGGGTGTGGTGTTTTATTTTGCTTGTTTGTTTTGTGTCTTTTTTGTTTGTTTGATTTGGTTTTTTTTTTGCTGGTGTGAGTACCTGTGAATCATCCATGCTCCTATAAGTAACCTCAATAAATTTTCTTGTGCCCTAAACTAGACTTTAGTGGAATCATTCTTTGGTCTGTTGCTCTAGTGCTTTATCTTAGGTGCATAGATATTTGTGTCTTTCCAGGAAAACTCACAATTCTCTCAGGTTCCACCTAAGTTTCTGCATTTCTCTGTCAAAAATTAGACTATCCTTCTGTAATTATCAAAGAATGTGTGTTTTCTGCCCTTTGCCTTATCCATCTCAGCTACCTAAGTGACTGGGTTTTTTTTTGAGAGGGGGAGGCAGGGGTAGGCAGGGCTAATTTCTTCATCAGCAACTTCTACCTCAGCATACAGTGTGGAGCTGGCTGCATGTAGCACAGGCAGCTGATAAACAAGTACCTTGCTTACTGTAACATACATAGAATGGATAGCCATGCTCTAGTCAGATCATAGTTGCCTCCAGATGGCATAAGAACTGGCCAAAACGTGAAAAGGCTGTCATTTTGAGTCCTCTTACATGTGGATGTTATTAAGATAGCTTTATGAGAATGAACTTAACCAATGATCATTAGCATATTCCCTACATATGAACATTGTCATAAAGTACAACCAAGACCCAAATGAAAGTCTTATGGTCCTCTGCCAGGCTGGGAGTTGCAGGAAAGGGTTCAGTTGGATCATGTGTCCCACACATTGTCTGTAGTTATGTCATGCATGCCCAAATTGCTTGTAAAATGGAGTTTCATTTGTAAGTTATTTGTGAACTTTTTGTGGCTTTTCAGTTCTCTGGCATACATGACAGACTCATCATACTTTAAAAGACTGAGAAGTAGTCTTTATCTGACAAGGCACCTGGAATATGGTGAGTTTTGTGGTGACTTCTGTCTCATAGCATGTCCACCCTTTGATGGCACTGGCACCTATTGAGGTTTCTGGAAGGTCATCTGAGGTTACTAGTTTACGGGGGTAGTTCTGACGCTAAAGTTCCTTTTCCCCAATTGTTTTTTGATCTCTCAGTAAAAATGCCAGGGCCAATTGTTGGGCAGAAGGAAAGAGGCAGGACTTCCAAGTCCCCATAGGAAGAGGCAAGGAGACACAGAGCAGGAAGAGTTCACCATGCTTCAAAGGGAGAAAAGGCCACCAGCCCTGTGAGATCTAGCATGGAGTGGCCATAGACCACTTTTCTGACTGGGTCTGAGGTAGCAACTAAAGCTGAGGGCAGATTTAGGGTGCTGAGCTAAGAGTATTGGGAAGAGCACACTAGCTCAGGACAGCTTAGAAGAGCCCAGCAATTGAGCCTATAAGGTAGGTTGAAATTGAGTAACATGTGTATCTGTGTTTTTCATCTGGGAATCCAATATTCTCTGGGTAGGGGCTGGTAGCATGGTTCGCCTGGAGCTTAAAACAGGGTAGCAAAAACTACATGCTACATAGTACCACTTACCTGGAGAGGCCAACCTTGGTTGTAGACTCTGGGTAGGTACCACTAGGCTCTAGTGTGGGAGGATGATGTTGGGTTTTGTTGCCCTAGTTTTTGAGAAGGGCAGTACATAAATCTGGACATCTGTGAACTCCCTCGAGCAGTGCTCCCATGTTCTGGATTTCATTAGCCAATGAAATGTCAAAATCCTCCAAGCCTCCAAGCTGCCAACATTAAATGGGCCAGATGGGAACATTTAATGAAATGGGAAGCCATCTCTTATCAGCATCCATCTCAACCATGTCTGAACACTGACTTGATGATCACCAGCTCCAAATGTGAGGGTCATTTCGACTCCATCGATGATAATCTTGATAATTTGATAATTCCAATTCTGAATGAGTACTCTGTCTCTTTCCGCTGCAACAGTGGTGTCTAGCTCTGAATACCTCTTTTCTTAAATTGGTTAAGAAGATGAAAGCTGAGATTGCATAGTCTCTGGTAAAGCCTCAGCTTTACCAGCCCTGTCCTTATGACTTCACTTGGCAAGTTGACTTGTAACAAGATAATTATTTTTCGGAGGGAGTCAGGAGTGTTTCAGGTGGTTATTGTCACAAAACATGGACAAAGGTATTTGTAACAAATGAAAGCATGCTGTCAAGGTGGTGTGATACATTTTTAGAGAAAGCTAATGGTAAGACATTTACATTGCAAATATATTTTTAAAATATTTATTGGATTTTAACAGCGGAAACTTCTGGTTTCTAGATTGTTCCAGATTACTGTCACATTTTGGGTACTTCTGTGCTTCTGTTTTACATTCTATATTTATACCTGTAGCCATTCTCTTGCAAAGGACTTTAGATCTTCAACTAAGCATGTCCTCTACATGGTTTGGTCCTGGAAAGATGAAGACCTTGACCCTGGCTATTTAACATGGATTACACATCATATTTCGTTGTCTCTGCATCTTTATGAGAAGACACAGAATGGGAGGAACAGTTTTTCATTGTTAGGCTCCTTCAGGTACATCATTGACTGCCTTCTTTTTTAAAATATTTCTTTTTATTAAGGGAGGAGATAAATACATGATTGAACAAATGGAACTACAAGGTGTGCCCTTTACAAGACTCAGTGAAACAATAAATCCATCAGAAGGCATGTGTCAATATCCTACAAGGAAACTTCATGCAACAACATTCAATGACGCTGAATATATACAGATGTAAAAGGCTCAGGGACGCCCTCACAACTTTTGCCACTTGAAGGATTGTTAAGACCCAAATGTCATCAGGCATTTTTTGAACTATATTTGGCAGAAGATCTGTGACTGTTGTTGTGATTTAACATTTATTTCATAAAACAAAATTAAGAGCCCTCTTCCTATACCCCCAAATCTGCATCCCCCCTTTTTTTTTGCATTGATAATAGGTTAGAGGGTGCCATTACTTGTGTTTATCTCTAAGAGTTTTGAAATGCTGGTTTTTTCCAGCGGTCTATGTAATAGCTTCTCTTCTAATCCTGCAACTTAGTTTCTGAAGATGATTCATGAAACAAGAAAGGATAGCTAGGGTCAAAGTCGGGTATCTTCGCTGCAAGGACTGAAAATCCATAGGATTTTCTATTTCTATATAAAAACAAAGCTGTGCTTTATGATTTTATGCCCTCTGAAGATAGCTTTTTAATTTTGGTATAGAAACTAAATTAACCACATAGTTTATGCCATTTTGATTTCAAATTTGTTCTTGTTTTTTTTTTTTCATTCAATATCCATTCAATAAACATTTACTGAGTAGCTTACTGCCTGCTAGGTATTCTTCAAAACACTTCAAAGACAGACCCAGGACCAAAGTAGCTGGTGAGAAGGGCTATGAATGGTGGTAAAGCAGAAAGTGGCTGTAGGTGGTGGTTTTCTATAATACAGCTCTCTGAGGGGAAAAGAAGATTTGTCAACAAGATCTCAAGAAAGTGAGGGAGCAAGCCATGCAGGTAGGTGATGGATACGGTTTCTGAATAGCCTATCAAGACGGGGCATGCTGTGAGGGTATTCTGGGGGAAGCATGGGTTACATAGCTAGATCCAAGTGAACAGAAAAATCAGGTCAGAGAAAAGGGTAGCTGGGGAAGATGAAAAGGTAAGGCAGATTTCACTGGCTTTCTTGGCCAATGAATATGTTATTCTGGGCTAACTGGGAAGACGCTGTAGAGCTTAGAAGAAGAGTGGCATAATTTGGCTTGTATTCCAAAAGCGTCATAGCAGGTAGAAAATAGTCTGGGCCCAGATCAGATCATGAATATACCCCAAATCTAAGAAAGGCCATATTTCTAATATATAATATTCGAAAGGGTGTAACAATGAGATTTTCTGGTGTGGAAGAGTGGAGCTGATATTTTGCTAATCAGGGGAAGACCATGAATCAGTTTTGTTTTGTTTTGTTTTGTTTTGGGGAGGGGGGAAGCAGGAGACAGCACATATCCAAATGAAGATACATATTAGGGATTAGGCCTATGAGTTCAGCATTCAGGAATGCTTATGCCATTGTATTAGATGGTTTCTAAGGCTCAACATTGAAGAGATCACCTACAAAAGGGATATCCAGCACCAGCTACTAGCACAGGCCAGCAAACAGGGAAATCCAAGGCACAGGAACTATTTCAAGAAGTAGTTCTTCACTGTGTCAAAGATCGAAGATTAGCAGCATGCAGCCAAAGCTGGTTGCTGCACTGGGTAGGGAGGCAGTCGGTAATGGCCTTAGTTAAGTTACCATTCTGGGGGCCAAGGAAAGAAAGAGGTATAGTTAGTGAGTAGACACAGTTCCTCTGGGGTAGTTTTTCTTTGAAGGGAAGCAGACCAGTAGATGGAAATGAAATGGGGTACTAAGGCCAAGGGACAATGGGTGAAATCTTCCAGTAGGATGGGAGACATTGGTGATGCAAAACAGAAGGGTTATGGGTGAAGCAATTTGCTTTCCAAAAGTAAAAAGCAAAAAGCTTCCCAAGCATTTGCTTGGAAAGGGTATACAAGACACACCATAAGACAATGGGAAGAGTTTCCCACTACGGCTTTAGGAACTTCTATTGCCATCAATAATAAGTTTCACCAGGAAAGACTTAAACAAAAAGAGAAGCCAGGGTATTTGTAGGTGTGTCTAAATGAGTATTCAAGTCATCAAGCATTCAGAAGGGTAGTGCTGGAAAAGGCAGGGGCCAAGGGCTGGATACATAAGCAACATGGAAGAGTGACTAAAGGGGACCCAGTGACTTTCTTCGTGGACGAAAGAGCTTCAGAGAAGTGGGTATTAGGAAGAGGAAGAGGAAGCAGGGCTTGTGACCTGGAATTGGCGATGAGGAATT
This sequence comes from Montemys delectorum, assembly GCA_019843815.1. Classification (NCBI taxonomy): domain Eukaryota; kingdom Metazoa; phylum Chordata; class Mammalia; order Rodentia; family Muridae; genus Montemys; species Montemys delectorum. Next base: position 20,974 of record JADRCD010218896.1, read on the forward strand.
ATCATGTGTCTGTCCCTGTTAGTACTTCGTAACACATATCCCCCTCTGTATGATATGCATGGCATATCTCAGGATCTAGGTACTCTTCCGCTTAGAGCTTGCCAAAGTCTTCCCAGCTGCATATGGACATCTGTAGAAAGTACTTGAAGAACTGTGGAGTACGTGAAGGAGAAAGCATACTTAAAAAAATAAAAGTTTTTACACTGAAAGATCCATGGGTACAGCTCTATCCAGTTTTGCCAGATTTTGACCATTCAAAAGACTTTTGAAAGCTAGAGGTTTAAAAAAAATGTGAGAAATCATAGGCACTGCAAAAGAATACTTTTCCCTTCTAGCATTATAGATTTGCCACCTCTCTACAGTTACATTAGTAGCGGAAAACAGCTAAAATGTCAAAAAGGAAAGTCCTTTAAAACATGCAGTTTTAAAATGCACCTAGGCCCCTCTCCATTCCCTCACTGCTGCCACCAGACAAGTGAACTTCTGACTTAGGGAAATGCTTCGGGCCCTTTAAATTACAGCAGGCACTGCTCTGCTTTAACCTGGCAGAAGGGATCTGAGAAGATGCAACTGAGCTATGGATAGTTGCCAGGACTGATGGTAGCCCATTGCTGGGAATGAATACATGCCTTCCAGTTAACACTCATGGGCCCTTCATCCCGTGATTTGCTATCTATAAGAAATAAATCATTAAAACCAAACTCACGCAGAGTGAACAAGTGAGTGCAAAGTTGGATTGCACAGAGTCAGAAGTGGAGAAACACTCAGGGTATTTTTTTATTTTCAACTGTATTTTCTGGATTTCACCCAAATGTTCAGTGGGATTTTGATGTGACTTAAAACATTACAAGCATTATCCAGGGAGTTTTTGCTTAAACACATTTGGGGAGATCTTTGTTTATCTGTATGGTGGGCCTTCATGAACTGGCATATGCCAGTGGAATGAAATTCACAGCACAGGCCATGATCTGTTTAATGCTGTGCAAATTGTTGAATCTCACAACTCTCCATGGAGAGACTTCCTGAACAATGGCACAGTAGGGAAATAATACATACACCTTGGGGAAACTACTTTCCAGTGTTGTTTTTGTCAGCTTGGAGAACTACAAACTATGAAGCACGCCTGTTCATTGTTTGGGTCTGGAAAAAGAGATCGTTTTATAGTCACACTGTGTGAGACTCATGGAAGGACAGCTTATTTTAGGGTCCCTATTACTGCTGAAGTGAGGAAGACCAAATATAATGGCATTTATGTGAAACTCCATCAAGTAAATTCTAAATAGACTTTAGAGGTTAAATTTTGTGTTACAATTACGTAGTCTCAGGGAAAGCAAGCTCTTGACTTGTGATATGGTTTGTATGTGTTTTTTTTTTTTTTTTGGGACATTTAGTTTTAAGTTTTCAGGAAAGAACTAAAAGGTAATCAGTCATTTACAACTGTTGAGATGGTCAGAACATAGCACCAGAGCAACTCTGTAGCATGTGGAGACCTGTAGATAGTCTCAGGCTTTCCTGGAACACATTAAGATCAAGTGTCATCAACACCTGTACCTTCTTTTGTAACAACAATGCAGCACACTGTCAACCGTAGAGCAGTCAGCACAAAGGCAGAGGCATCTGTTCATGCAGACTTTCCAAGACAACACACACAGAACGCTGGCATGGCTTAGGAATACAGTGACAGGAACTTGTACACGCAGCAGCAAGGGAAGCAGTTTTTAAAGAGAACTTCATGGACTGGGAAGTCAGACTTTGGCCCTTCTTGGTCAATGGATGAAACCCCAAATGGCTCAGGCCCGAGTATCACACACCTCCTTCTACTCTACCACACAAGAGGGATCAGAGACACAAGCATCAGCGCATCACGAGAGCAGACAGAAAACTGTTAGAAGTATGTAGTGACAACCAGGAGTTACAACGACTTTTAAAAAAATGTATGCTCGATGCAAGGTCTGTTCAGTGTGTATCCCAGAAAACAACGGTAGTGTGGTCTCAGGAGAGTTTGCCCTGACCTCAATGTACACTATTGAATAGACACACAATAATAACAACAAAGTCTAGGTCTTGAAGTTTTTTTTAAAATTCCCCAAGAAAAACACTGAGCTCCATTTAACTAAAGCTATCAGGTTCCATGTGGTGCTTAATATAAGTTGTTGTTTGTATGGTGTGAGAAGGCTATGTATGACCTGAATGGAAATCAGTGTGCAGAAGATTCACAGTCCATCCGCTGCTACCATTCACTGGATACAGGAATCCGAGTTACAACATGCTAGCAAGCACTCACGCACATGGTCTTTTTCTAGGTCCCAGACCAAAGCTGTGGCATGGGCATGCTCAGTGGGCTTGCTGGATAGTCAGCAATTTTGTGCATTGAGAATGGATAGGTCTACTAAAACTTAATTAGGGGTTGGAGTTATTCTGCCTTGTAGAAAAACAGAAACTTGGCTAATTTCTAGAAAAAAAAAAAACCTTTTAAAGGGAAAGATCAAAACAGAAGACATTTTAAATTATAGTAGATAAATAGATCACACCCACCAGAAACAAACAAAAGAAAACCAACCCCAAATTTGGGATTGCATGAAGTATCACTAGGGCACCATTTTGATATGTTTTGTATGATCAAGGTCTCATGATGTCAGGGTTGAGACCTGCCATAAATGCCAGAATATTTACTTTCGAGGATAACTGCTTCAAGGAATTCTATAAATGTATTTTAAGGAATAGAGTTTACTGGGGCCCTTTTCAATTTGGTTTGCTGTATGCTCAGTGCAAAATATTTGTACAAAAATATAAAAGGCATGGCTCGATGTTTAACGTCTGTGTTTTATTTTGTTGGCACCAGAAAAAGCTCATGTAATGTTATGTCACTGTACATACTGTAAACAAGACGGCATTAATGTTTTCTTATGATTTTCTTGTTCCAATGAATCTAGATTTTAAAAAATACATTCACAAACTACCTTATGTTTAAACACAATGATTCCCTTTTATTTCTTAACTGTACCCAAAGTCCCACAATAAAAAAATCTTTTAAAGCTGTGTGTTTCAGATGTATCGCTTAGAAATAAGAATGAAATGAAACAAAACATTAAAAACAAAGATCAGTTTGCAACATAATTTAAAGAAGCCTCAGGTTCAAAAGGTCACAGCAGCAATATAAAGAGCTAGTGGCAATCGCATTTGGAGACAAGACCCAAATCCATGTTATTTTTGTCCACATCAGCATCCAATTATGGTAGTTGCTAAATTCAACCCAGAGCTATTGCTGAATTTGTCCTGTGGAATTGGTGAAGACAATGTTGTTCAGCAGCATAACCCCAGCAGTAAAAATGAGAACGGGAGGATTTCATTGCCTTGGAGAGCTAGAGGGACCATGATGGGCACATCTTGGTGATCACTTGAAGACCACCCTCACTACATTTCTCTGTGTTACCTGCTTCAGATAACTGCAAACAACAACCACCTGTGGGGATTACAGATTCACCTAGTCCAGAACTCAGAATATTTCCCTTTCTCATCCCCTTTGGCCAACCACCAGATTAAAAAGGTCCCATTTTCCTAACATATGTTTCGTTCTCATTAATAGTACATCAGCTGCTCATTTGTTTAGGTAAAATCAGGATAATCACAGTTTTTGTTTTTCTTTTTTGATCCATTTACAGTAATTGTATTCTTTAAAAACAACCCACTTTGGGTTTTTTGTCATTGGAGATTTTTTTTTCTCCCTCCATTTTTAAAAGAACAATTTGGTCAACTACTGTTTTGAAAATGTTCAATACAGCTGAGATTGCCTGGGGAGCTCTCTATATGTCTCCTGGAGATAACACTGCTGTGATGAACAGAGAAACAAAAACAAACAAAACGAGGTAGGTTAAAACAGGAAGCACAGCACAGATACCGTTTCGCAACACCTGGATACCATAGGCGGCCATGCTTATAGCTTTGGGGAAAATCCCAGTCAGTCACATAAAGGTTCAAATCATTCGAGTAAGGGTTTCTATGAGGACACAAGTCAACCTGAACTAAATACATACACATCTCTGCACACATGTTGTTAACAGTATGTTGGGAAGTTTGGAGGAACATAACATGATTAGAATCTTAGAATTTTGTCAAAGCCTTGCCTTTAGGTTCCCTAAAATCTGAGCTTTTGGTGCCTGAGGTGCACAGCAGGCTTGCAAGTCTAGTCCCTCGACCCAGCAAGAGCACAGGCAGCTCAGGAACAGCTATTGTAATTCTTTTTCATCACAGTTTTTATGTTGAGAAACTCACACCCTTGGGAGGGTTTCTCGAGCATGCTTGTCATGTAACCTGCAGCTCTGGCAAAGATCTCAATCAGTCGCAGTCCTAATAAAACCCAAATGAAGGGACCTCTTAACAAGGAGGCTTTGTGCCTTGAAGAAAGAACATGTGTGTATTTACATAGACATATTAGCTCATTTCTCAGAAGCCCCATCTGGGTGACCCACCTGTCATCCCATCTTTTGCCCTGATCTGTTGCATAATAATTGAGGGACAGTCACATCCCAGAGTCCCTCCCCAGTCACAAGCCCACTCAACTCAATGGCATCTCTGTCCCATTCAACACCCTCCATTCTAGAAAGGGCCATATTAAAATATGGCCTGACAGACTCACAAGAGTGGTAGTTGATTTTATTAGATTAAGGCTAATAGTTTAGCCATTTAAAATCTATTTCTCCAGAGAGGAGAAAACCAGCTATTTTGCTTCTCTTTCAAAAATTCATTAGCCAGTAGCAATTAAAAAAAAAAAAGACAAAACAAAACAAAACAAAACAAAACCAGCCTCTTGGGTTAGCGAAGGCAAGAAAATTCTTAAATTACCCCACTATGTGGTTATGGCCTTCAGTGCAGGGAGATAGGGTCCACTTATTTCGGTGTTCCTCACTACTGGGAGTTGGAAATTTTACAACATACCATATACTTAAAGCTAACAGGCAGACAGAATTTTAAAAAGACTACGTTCCCAGTATGCATTTCCCCCCCCCCATTCTTACAAAGTAAGGTGGTAAAGGGAAGAAAAAAAAAAAAGTTAAAAAATTCCAAACCAAAAAGAACTGAAAAGCCAGCATAAACACAGCTTAATCATAAGAGCACACAATATTTGTCTCTATCCCTAACTCTGAAGGGCACAAGGTCCATCTCTGTCCACAGACAATGCGGCATCCTCAGCGTCGCTCGCCCAGCCATTCCCGCCACCTCGTTCTCTCCTTCTCAACCAGGCTGCAACACCAAAAGGACTATACTGGGAGAGATGGAAGGAGAGGAAACGGAGAGAGCGGTATGTTCAACCAGGCCTTCTGATTCTGCCTCTAGACTGGTATACGTCCACATGAGTTATGTTCTTTTACATTAGAAAAAAACGCCATGAAGATAAGTGCCAAGTGCTCTTCTGTTACCAGTTCATCATGGAATTTCTGTTGAGGGTCATGAAAAACACTTGGCTACTTCCTCCAGATCGCACGGATGCAAAAAATACCTGTTTGAAATTAAAAACAAGTTAGTTCAACTTCACGGGTTTCTGTTTTACCCCTTCTCTTCTTCAACTGTCCAGTCATTTTCTTTCACATGGCCTATCCTCACTATGCATCAGCTGAATGCCCATGGCAGGTGTTCACTGTGTCCTATGAGTTAACACTTAGGCTCTCTGCTGATGCTGCCAGATCCCAGGCCAAAGGAGATAATAGCATTAATAAGCGGAAGCACAGTCCATTAGGTCTGAGCCAGTTCAATCATTTTATCAAAGGCCTGGGAGAATTGAGCAGAGTTTAGATTACTGCTTCCTTGAGCCAAATGTCAGTGAACCACTGCCCCAGGAAAATACTAAATGGGGTTGTGCAATAGCCCTTCAGTCAGCCAGTGTCTGTGGTCTGAGGAATGAGTGTGTCGCTAGTGAAAGCTTGTGCTACTTTGTTTCCATGGCTTCTTAAGAAGCGTGTGGAGTTGCTTGACATTTAGCTAAAGCTACAGAGGAAACTACAGCTATTCTAAGGGGTCAGGGAATAGAAATAGGGAGAAGAGTGGAGATCTGCTGAAAAGATTGCTAGTTGTGAGCTCAGGGACTAAACCAGAGGCACTAGTCTGAAAGGATGGGTTGGACCAGGCCTGCTGGGGTGGGTCATTGAGAACTACAGTATGGTTGTCCACACCCAGAGCATTTTCTCTCTTAGGATCTAGGGATTACAGGCGTTTTGGAGTCTCAATTGTTAAGACTGGTTTCTGACATACTCTGATAAGACCCCTGGTAACTATCCTTGACTCCCAGAGCTACTGCCCACTAGACCACACCAGGTCAGAAGCAGTTAGCCAGGGTCAAAGAGTCTAGATCCATATTACCAGGGTTGGATAAAGACCAGCCTGGCTCCTGGGGAACTGGGGTGAACATAGAAATGTAAACAGTTCAACCCATCATGTTATTCTCTATGTGGACATGGTTGCTAGGGCGAACATAGTCTCAAAGGGTGGGCTCACAAATGTAGATTAGCTATTAAAGACTCTGGTTTACCCTCCAGGGAGGGCAAGGCAGAGCATGATCACTTAAGTCTACTCCAGTGAAGTGACAGATCATGCTGGACAGACATGGTCACTTGCATTGGAAACATTCCAACCCCCTCCCCCAACCTGTGACATGTCAGGAGACACATGGCTGAAATGAGACAGGACATGGCAGGGGTAGAGTTTGTGACTACGTTTCTTAGGAATGAGTGACATTGTTTTAGAAGTTCATATTTCTACATGTCAGATTTTCTGCACTTACAGGTGAATATAATGTGAAAGCTAGGTCCCAACAGTGTCTCTGTGAAAGGCCTAAAAGTGAAGGCATAAGGCTAACCCACTATGAGGTGATTGATGATGGGCTAGCTGTTCTAAGTGCATAGGCGAGTCTACAATGGTTGTTAAGTCACCAGAAGGCCCTTGTTGGGCCACAAAAGTCACAAAGAGTTTACAAGAAAGTTATAGATGTTTTCAGTTGGTTTGGATGTATGAATCATAGATTCTGAATATTCACATGAATCAACCCAATTAATGCCATTTCAAGACTGTCGTTGATCATTGAACACGGATATGACTTGAGTCAGTATAAAGGAAAATGAAGGTTTCACAGGTACCTGGTGGTCTCTTAAAATGCAAACACTAAAGCAAAGTTGAAACGGATTTACCTTATCATTTCTTTCACATAGAAACTTTAACCTTTGAGCTCGTTTATGCATAAACACTCCATCCAAATGTCCTGTTTCCACTGACCGGATCTCAATAGCTTTCTCGCCCCAGCCCATTATCTGATTGGAATGAATGTAGGCTGTCAAAAGGAATTTCCAAAACTGCATTAAAAACATTAGATAGGCAACAACTCACAGCATTTGTTCACATCTTAACCACAAACAAAAGACAAAGGACTTGAGGTTAAACAGACAAAGCAGCGAGCCTTACAAGTGTCAGCCACAAACATTTTTTTTTTTTTTTTTTTTTTTTTGGTGGACTCAAATGGTTGTTTCACATTTCTTGCCCTTCGTTTCATTTGGGGCGTGTAACTGCTGAAGGAGATAAGGAATGGTTAACCTACCCACAGATGTGGGCATTTCTCCCCATTGGAGCACCACATCCTTAGTGATCCGGCCGTAGGTGTTCACATACACCCCCTCATCCTCATAGCAGACAAGCATCTCCATTCCGTCTGTTTTAGGCAAGATGACAATAGCATGAGGAGTGATATTGCCCTGAATCTAGAAGACAAAGAGAGGCCAGGGATTACTCTGCTTCAAAACAAGACAACTAGCTTGTTGTAGTAGTACACGCCTTTAATCCCAGCACTCAGCAGGCAGAGGCAGGCAGATCTCTGTGAGTCGGAGGCCAGCCTGGTCTACAAATGGAATCTAAGATAGCCAGGGTTCTATTACACAGAGAAACTCCCTCTCAAAAAATTACATAAAACAAAACGAGACAGCAAGACAACCTCTTGACTTTTATCTTTAAAAATTACAAATGAAATTTTGTTTCACTTTCACTGTAGAGACTGAAATCTACTTTAATCTCTGCTCTTGTCAAATGTACCAAGTAAACACAAACACCGTTACTTGATCATGAATCCACTGTTCTTAAGGACAGTGACATTGGGCGTATGGAGTACCTAGTGTGCCAATCTTTGGACAGCGTGTATACATCATTTCTAGGCCTTAGAGAAGTTCATCATAGAAAGCTCTGTTGCAGATGAGGGAACTACATCTCAGGGTTATATAACTTGATGAAAGCTACACAAGTATTTGGTGATAGAAGCAGGCTCTGAGCACATTTTTCTAAAACTGAAAATCCTGGGTTACACTAGAAAGACTGCTTCCATATATGGTAAGCTTGGTAGGTGCCTTCAAGAAGGCCATGTGTACATCACCCAGAAAACTCACCTGGGAGCTCTGATACCACAATGATTTCATTAGCGAAAGGAAATAGAGAACTACCGTACCACTGGTCACACACTGCTAATAGAGGCATGGATTGACTGGTTCTAAGAAAAGGGAGATGCTACTCCTCCTCTTGGTTGAACATGTCACATTATTCTAATGTGTGATTGACACATAGAGTCTTGGGGGTTTAAAGGCAATCAGTGGTGACCCAGCATCTCTGCTATGAGGTAGACATGCAAGTAAAAAGCTATCAAATGCAGCATGGATGACAACTGGATGTATTTAAATGCATCCAAACAGTATACATAAGGACTGGGCTTCTTTAATGTCTCAAAATGCCAATCAGTCACGGACCAGCTTCAGAAAAGTTTGCGTAACTTTGGGATTATATTCATGAAACATGGCTTACTAGCTGTCATATGTAGACCCATGTGGCATTTCTCTTAAAGATAATGTTTTATGCAATGTGTCAGTATAGCAAATTGAGTATCATATTGTTAATAAGAACAACTTTGAATATGTTGGGTGTTGAGCCAATTAAATGATCACATAGGTAGTTGGAGTCCCATCTTACAGCTGGGAAAGTTGAGGGTTGGATAAGTCACTCAGCATGTCTACGAATAGTAGAAAGGAGATTTTCTCCAAGAATTTAGTGTCTGACAATTGTATTTCTCTAGCATAGAATAAATCAAACTTCTTTCAAAAACTGAAACAAGAACTTAGCTATGGTATAACATATACATATGAAGTCTAAAAAGACAAGATAATATCTTCAAAATAATTTAATTTTTGTGCTACTTAGCTTGAGGGAGCAATAATACTTTAAGAACATCCTATCTATTCGGAGATACCCAAAGTGTAGCAACTTTTTCAGATTAGCACAATTTCAAATAAAAATAGGCACAACCCAATCTCTGTACATGCAGGCTGTCATGCAGAGGCCAGGAGACAGTAGATTCCTCAAACTTACATGGGATGGTATATAGATATCGTAGGAGTTTCCAGAATCAACATCAATTACATGGAAACCAGTGTGTGAGCCAAAAATGACCTTTAACCTTTGACCTTCTTCTACTGTGAGGTCAACAAGAAGAGGCTTATGCTGAAGATCTGCAAAAGACTTTAAAAATTACCTCATTAGTATCCATAGCATTTGAAGAGGTTGTCTTATTCCTAAGAGTTTCACTTGTCTGAAGGAAGTGACTTTCTTCAGTTGAAACCCTGGGAAAAGGTCCCTTTCAAGTTTAGGTCTCTTCAGGTCCAACTCCAGAAGGAAAGCTGGGTTGCTTATTTTCAGTTCTCCTCTTTCCCTTTTTCATCTTTCACAGTAAAGACAGTTTACAACTGTCAGTTTTGACAGTGACAAAATCGTATGTTAAAAGCTAGGGATCTGGATGCTACTGCTCTTCGCTGTGTATTTCTGGTCTTTGTTCTTTAGAGAGTGTGAAGTGATTTCTACACACCCCCTCTCTCGTGGGGTAACCTTGGTCAGCTATGGTTGCTACCTTACCAAACCGATTGGGAACAGTGCTGGGTTAAATCTATTGGCGATTAATAGGAATACACTTGTTATGGTTTTCCTCCCTTGAACTGTCAATTTCTCTAAACTTCATATAGCATTTTGAGGGGTAAGTTTAGGCAATAAGAAAAGGAGATGCAGAAGTCACATCATACTACTCCTGGCTTGGTGAAGTAGTAGTCCTTGTCTCCAAGGACTTAACTGGAAAGAGAAGACGACCTCTCTGGCTAAGTCTGCCTCAGTTCCCTTCGATTGGATTCAGGGCCTAAGCTTCATGGCTATACAGTGTTCCTGCCTGGCTACCTTTGTCATGATCCTTTGCTTTTATCAGCTCCTGGGCTCTAGGAGAAGATTCAAGAAACCACAGCTGCCATTAAACAGTGCTGTCTCCCCATCTCTTATGATCATTGTCACAGCACAGGAAGTTAATGCCTTTTGTCCTTGTTTTAGGGGATGGTTCCACCTCTGGCCTAGGCCGGTCTTTCCTACTCAAGCCCTTGCCTCTGTGCTTTCTCTTCCAGCTAGGGTCTGATCTGTTGAGGGGAGCATTTTGTTGTTGCTGTTGTCTCATGGGCTTTGGCTAGGACCTGGAGGGCAGATGTCAGAATGGGAAGGGGATCTTGATTGAAAAGCTTTTCTGGAGAGAGATTTTGGCAGCAAAGTAGCCCCCCCCCCCCATTACTTTTGGGAGTCAGCTTTTCATTGCCATTATAAACACAATGCAATCAAAAAATGTCTCAGTAAAATGGACCCGTGGAGGAGAGCCCATTTCTATTGATGAGTCTGTCATCCAAACCACACCCCAAATTGGCCATCTGAACTAGAAGAACAAGATGGGAGTGGAGTGGTTCATTCTCTAAGGGTATTGACAAAATCTCATGGCAGAATTGGCTTTCACACAGCACAGGTGTCATGGATGAATTAGGTAGGGATAGTAAGTGAAAAATAGAAAGAGAAAATGGGAGATAAAATTCACAGTAGATATGGCTAGGCTATGTGATTCTAAATACATTGGTGTGATCCAAAGTAATGTTTTTGTTTTTGCGGGCGGTTGGGGCTCATTTTTTATAATATGGGTTCAAAGGGACAAAGCACATTACCATCCCACTCTCGCCAAACCTATGAATAGCCAACCTATCTGTGATGTGTATAGACCAAGGCAAGGTAGACAAAAACATAGGCAATCAGGATGGAAATTCAGAGGCATGATGTCTTTTCCATGGGGGGGCTGCCTTCAGCATTTGATTCAGAGAATTAATGGCTTCATGAAATAGGGATAAACAAAAACCCACCGAGCCTTAGAGAGTTTATTCCACAATGTTAGTGACGATCAGCAGATCTGGACCCAAGTGCCCCCACAGATCTGCCTTTTTGAGACAAGACATCAGACAATACTTGACTTAACATGACTTTACAACAGAGATTGTTGTATAATGCTGTGTTTGGTACTTTTCCTGGTACCCATTTCAAACTAAATTCCTCCCGAAGTCACCAGCTCAAGACCTCCAGTGGAAGTGTGATGAGCTGAGAGTAGCATTTTTTAGTACGTAAGTCTTTTGAGACAATAAATTTAAGAATTGCTTCTTTTAAAGAAATTTTCTCTATGTAATAAAACTGATATTGGCTTATGTGGAAAACAGAACTCTGGCAAAAACTGAGACTTAAACAGCAACACCCACACACGCTTACCTTAAATGCCATGAACTTATGGTAAGGCTTAGGGGCCCACGCGTATATCTCTACCGCATTCTTTAAGGCGATCACCAAGAACTTGATCCTTTCATATTTAACTAGGATGGAAAAGAAGAGTAAGATTTAGAAACCATGTCAATTTATCCAAGGTTGCTTGTATTAATGATATTAATGAATGAAGGTGCTTGTCTATAGGTACTCATAGTTGAAGGTGCCGTTCTTGGAATAGATTACTACTGTGTTTTGTATTTGCAAGGAAATTTAACTTGCTTTAGTGTACTTGGTTAACAGAATACTAGATTTTTTTAGGTTTATATTAAAGGATTTTTCTTTATCTAAAGATATATGGACATTCACTCTGATAAGGGCCTACATCATCTTTTTTTATCGGATATTTACATTTCAAATGTTATCGTCCCCTTTCCCAGTTTCCCCTCCGGAAACCTCCTCCTCCCTCTACTTCTATGAGGGTGTTTCCCCACCCGCCCACCCGCCCACCCACTCCCAACTCCCCACCCTGGCATTCCCCTACACTGGGGCACTGAGCCTTCACAGGACCAAGAGCCTTTCCTCCCATTGATGACCGACAACACCATCCTCTGTTGCATATGCAGCTGGAGCCATGAGTCCCACCACGTGTGCTCTTTGGTTGGTGCTTTAGTCCCTGGGAGCTCTGGGGGGGGGGAACTCTGGTTGGTTGATATTGTACTTCCTATGGGGTTGCAAACTCCTTCAGCTCCTTCAGTCCTTTCTCTAACTCCTTCATTGGGGACCCTGTGCTCAGTCCAATGATTGACTGTGAGCATCTGCCTCTGTATTTGCCAGGCTCTGGCAGAGACTCTCAGGAGGCAGCTATATCAGGTTCCTGTCAAGTAAGCATTTCTTGGCATCTGCAATAGTGTCTGGGTTTGGTGGCTGTATATGGGATGGATCCCCAGTGGGACAGTCTCTGGATGGCCTTTCCTTCAGTTTCTGTTCCACACTTTGTCTCCGTATTTCCTCCCATGAGTTTTTTTGTTCCCTCTTCGAAGAAGGACTGAAGCACTCACACTTTGGTCTTCCTTCTTGAGCTTCATATGGTCTGTGAATTGTATCTTGGGCATTCCCTGCTTCTGGGCTAATATCCACTTAGCAGTGAGTGCATACCATGTGTGTTCTTTTGTGACTGGGTTACCTCACTCAGGATGATACTTTCTAGTTTTATTCATTTGCCTAAGAATTTCATGAAGTCATTGTTTTTAATAGCTGAGTAGTACTCCAATGTGTAAATGTACCACATTTTCTATATCCATTCCTCTGTTGAAGGACATCTGGATTCATTTCAGTTTTTGGCTATTATAAATAAGGCTGCTATGAACATAGTGGAGCATGTGTCCTTTTTCTACATACACTGAAACTAATAGAAGAAAAAGTGGGGAAGAGCCTCAAACACATGGTCACAGGGGGAAAGTTCCTGAACAGAATATCAATAGCTTATGCTCTAAGATTAAGAATTGACAAATGGGACCTCATAAAATTGCAAAGCTTCTATAAGGCAAAGGACACTGTCAATAGGACAAAATGTCAACCAACAGATTAGGAAAAGATCTTTACCAATCCTATATCCCATAGAGGGCTAATATCCAGTATATACAAAGAACTCAAGAAGTTAGACTCCAGAGAATCAAATAATCCTATTAAAAATGGGGTACAGAGCTAAACAAAGAATTCTCAACTGAGGAATATTGAATGGCTGAGAAGCACCTAAAGAAATGTTCAACATCCTTAGT
>JADRCD010218897.1:0-12229 GCA_019843815.1 Montemys delectorum
GCTCTGGAAAATTCCTTCAACTTAAATCCTGAAGCACTAGTGAGGGAATGAATGCAGTGTGGATACAATGTGAGCCGTGCAAGGGTAAACTGAGGCAGGGACTGCTTACTGCAGCCACATACACTTGACACGTCCAGGATTTTATCTGCAACTGCAGGAGACAGATCTATGGTATTCACTTTGACAAACCATGCAAAATTTCCACCAGATAAAATCCACCATTTTCAGGTCGAGGCTATGGAATCTGCCTTCTTTTCTTAGTACATCCACAAGATTGAGCATCATTGCCAGTTGTAGTGGCGCATGTCTTTAATCTCAACACTCACGAGGCAGAGGTAGAAAGATCTCTCTGAGTTTAAGGCTAGCCTGATCTCACAAAGTGAGTCCAGGAAATGGCTTTGTTACGCAGAGAAATCCTGTCTCAAAAACAAAACCAGCAACAACAAAGCAACCCAGATCGTGTGTCATATCTACTGTTTCAGCCACAAACCCTGTCTCAAGAGCAGCCACTCTCTAGCTTCCAACCTGCTCGCACCCCTGAGACTGTTTCCCATTGTACAGATTTTCCTGCTGTCTTCTTCTTTGCCAGTGATGAGTTTAGTCCTGGGTCTCACTCACATGCTCTATACCTCTTACATCTCTAGCCCTTCCTCCACCCCACTCCCACCCCCTTTTTAAAGAATTGACACAAGTTTCCACTAACTTGCTCAAGCAGCCTTTAACCTGTAATCCTCCTGCCTCTGCTTCCTGAGTGTGTTTGATTACAGGTCTGAACCACCACATCCATCACTATATTTCCTGCAAACGGAATTATACAGTACAGATAGTGTGTGTGTGTGTGTGTGTGTGTGTGTGTGTGTGTGTGTGTGTATGTGTGTGTGTGTAGGTTTCTATGGCCCACAAGTGCAAGCCAGAGGACCATCTCTGAATCTCTGATGTGGGATCTCCTCTCCTACCTTGTTTGAGGCAGGGTCTTTTGGCCCCACCTCCATTCCCACACCATAATCTGCTGTATCCTCCAGGCTAGCTGGCGCACAAATTTCTGGGAATTATTCTGTTTTTTTTTTCCTTCCTATCTCAATGTAGGAGCACCATAAGTGTAGGTAAGAGCTACCTTGCCTGGATTTACATTGGTTCTGGGGATTTGAACTCAAGTCCTCATACCTGTGTGAGAAGCTCTTTACTCCCTTGGCCGTGTTCCCAGCCACCAGTGTATGTTCATCCACAGCAGACCACTGTGTTGGTTCCTGGGTTTTGTGGTTTTTGTGAAGCATCCTGCCACATGCCAGAGTTTCACTCTCTGTTTTTTTGGCCCCTTGGAGCCTACTCAGCTTGAATGTGGAATATTCTGGGCTGAGGTGGGTTTAATATTTCAAGCATTCATTGGAGGGGGGTAGGATAGGAAACTAGACCAATGTCTCTGCTTTCCTGTCACTAGAGATAGATGAAGAAAATTCAGAGGCATGTTTTATTGGTAGGAGTATGTTACAATTCCCCAGCAGTGACTAACTCAGAAACCACAGCAATTAAAAAGAAAAAAAAAAAGATTTTAAAGAAGGGGGTGCTAGACACATTCTTGCTGTTGCCAGTGAAATTGTGTGGGAATCAAGTATGTTGAGGCCTGGCAGCAACAGTCCCTGCTACACTCTACCCACTCTGCCTCCCCGCAACCACCACAGTCTGTACCTTGCATGTCTTAGAGGATTTCCCAAATAAGCCACCTGAACCCCTTCCTTTCTCCCAGAGTCAGTCTCTGGGACATCTAAAGCAAACCATTGCTCACAGGCCTCAGAGGGAGGACAAAAGTATTCCCTGGGCTTCCTAGGTTTCAAGGATGTTTCTGTACACGTCCTCGATTGACATCACCAAAGGCTTCACTCTCCCTGTACTGAAGGCCTGCCGACTACTCGGCCTCACAGACACAGGGTGAAGCGAAAGCCTTTGCTGAACCAAGCTGAGGGCTACATGGAAATAAACTGGGAGCTTCTGATGGTGGTGCTGAGGCTTAGCTAGGGATGGGGACCCTAAGAGGAGGTGTTAGGAGTAGCAATTGGCATGGTGGGAGGGGAGGCATCCTAGGATCCAATAACTGGAAAGATCCAAGGCCTGGCAGTGCTCAGAGTGATCCCCAGAAGCCAGTCTGCAGCATCCAGCAGGTACACAGAGCTTGGAGCAGAAGCCAAATCCTGCTGACTTTCCCAGCGTGTCCTCTGTTCAGGTGAGATTGCCTGTGGAGAACACAGAGGTGTAAGATAGAGCTAAGCATCTTGGACTCAGTTTATTTCTGGAGCCTCGAGTGAGGATTCTACTTCCTATCATAGGAAGAGACTCAAAGTGGGGTTTGTCAAAGCCAGTTGAGTTAAATGTGAGCAAAATGCAACTATCTAGGCTTAAAAATACAGCAAAACTTGTTATTGCCTTTGCTCACTCAAAAGAACATTAAAACAAAAGTCAGTCTGTTCTTTCGAAGAGAAATGGATAGAATTGGCCTGCTGGCAACAGGGAGGGAAGAAGTCGATGGCTTGGGATGGTTCCTTGGAAGGAGTGCCTGGGTGGCGCTGGACACTCTTTGATCATTTTGCAGTCAGTCTTGGGGACCCTTCTACATCCCTCTTCACCTCTCCTAAATTTGTTCTTGTTTGCTAACTCTCATCTATATAACTCCAGCTTCAGTTTCCAGGAGATCCTGTCTCTCCTCCTGGTCAGATATAGTTCTGTAGGTCTGAGAAAGACACAGCTGCCTTGGGATAGGCCAACCCGCACCCACATTTCCCCGGGACAGCTCTGGTGAGGATATTAGATGCAGTTGGGAGGGGATGGAGGGTTGCGTGCAGGGCGGGGCATGCGTGGGGCGTGTGTGGGGCGGGATGCAGTATGTCTGCACGGAGCGGGGGTGGGGGTGGAGAGGGACAGCGGGCGTGAGGGGGGGGGGGGGGGGGGGTCGGGGGGGCCCGGGGGGGTGGGGGGGGGGGGGACGTGTATCCAAGACTCACTTTTTTTTTCGCAGGCATTCTGGCATATACTTTGGGATTGGAAGTTGTTATTGTTTCCCTGGCAGCCACCATAGATGAAGACTTGGCACGTGCTATTTTCTTTATTAAACCACCACCGAGGAAAGTAAGCCATGCAGTAGCCAGAGTCTTTTGGCAGGCTGCAGATATCTGCAGAGGGACCCCAGAGTTGAGAAATCAAGAGTGTGCAACCTGAAACAAAACCATGCCCTTCCTTCCCCTTGAGAGCCACCGTAAGTGAAGTGGGAACAGACTCTCCCCGCCCCCCCCCCGCCCCCCCGCCCCCCCTGCCCCCTCCCCCCCCCCCCGCCACCCAGGCTCCAGCGGTGCAACACCCCAAACAATGCGCATACTGGATGGAAGATGCTACGATGGCTATCTGCATCTCTGGTTCTCTGGTGGTAGGATCCTCGTGGGTGGTTATGGTTTGAACATGAAATGTCCCCCACAGGATTTACATTTTGAATACTTGTCACCAGCTGGGGATGACATTTTTCGGAGGCTGTGGGACCTTTTAGGAGGTGGAGCCTGGCTGGAGGAAGTATGTCAATAGAAGAGTACTCTTTAAGGTTATTGCCTAACTGTACTGGCTGGTTTCGTGTGTCAACTTGACACAGACTGGAGTTATCACAGAGAAGGGAGCTTCAGTTGGGGAAGTGCCTCCATGAGACCCAGCTGTGGGGCATTTTCTCAATTAGTGATCAAGGGGGTAGGGCCCCTTGAGGTTGGTGCCATCTCTGGGCTGGAAGTCTTGGGTTCTATAAGAGAGCAGGCTGAGCAAGCCAGGAGAAGCAAGCCAGTAAGGAACATCCCTCCATGGCCTCTGTGTCAGCTCCTGCTTCCTGACCTGCTTGAGTTCCAGTCCTGACTTCTTCTGGTGATGAACAGCCATGTGGAAGTAAGCTGAATAAACCCTTTCCTCCCCAACTTGCTTCTTGGTCATGATGTTTGTGCAGGAATAGAAACCTTGACTAAGACACTAACCCTGGTTCCCGAAGCTCCCTGCTTCCTGGTCTGAAGCCATTTGAGGAGTTCCCACCACGTGTCTGACACCATAAACTCTGCCATACCGTTTTCACAGTGGCGTACAGGGGCTTCTTAAAACCACAGGTCATAAGAAACCTTCTGTGCGCACGGTGTTTCTCTTGAGTATTTTTGTCATAGCAAGGTAAAAGGAATTAACACACAGGGGACACTCTCTTCTGCCCTGGTTCTAGGGGAACTGAAATTGGGCTGAGAACCTCATGCCTGCTAGGCAAGCCCTCTGTTATTGAACCGTATCTTCAGTCTGTAAATGTAGTCCATTAAGGTGGTTGCACATCAGAGCACGGACGGTCTCTAATCCAATATGGCTGATACTCTGAAAAAGGAGTAAATGTGTAAAAGGAGGATGCCATGCGGACTTAAGGCGGAGAGAAGAAACCAAGGAAGGCAAAGATTGCCAGCAAGCCACAAGATAAGTTCTCACTCATGAGCCAGAGAGATGGCTCAACAGATAAAAATACTGTGTAACCCGGATGACTTGAGTCCAATCCCCAGAGCCCAGGTAAAGGTGGAAGAAGAGAATTGAGTCTAAGTTCTCCTTTAACCTCCCTACCCCGCCCCCCATATACACACACACAAATATTTTTAAAAGCTCTCTTCTGAGAAGAGACCTCACTGGCACCTCGACCTCATCCTTTTAGCCTACAAAGCTGTCAGACAGCACATTGCTATTGCTTTATTCGAGTGATGCTCACAGATCCACACAGGCTCTGGCTGGCCTACAAGCTCCATGACCATAAGCCTCCATAGCAGTGGCTTCCCCCGTCCTCACAGCCCATCTCTCTCTGCCAGGCTCTTCAAGCCTGAGCTTCACACCTATTGAGGTAGCCTCCAGTCCATCTTTCTGCCTTCATCCCTGGCTCCTCTGATCAAATCTGTCATTGATCCACCAAGGAGGAGGATCTAATGGATCCAAGCATGAGGCCACCATGTCGTTCCACACATGAGACCTCGGCTCCATCACAAGTTCCTTCTGGTACTCACAGAGTCCTTCCTGTCTGGTTCCTATGCCGGAACCTGACCTTTTTTGGCATGGAATCTCTTTAAGACCCACACTGTGGCGATTTTCAATTCAGCACAGCACGCTCCACTGCACCTCCGTACCTTTGCACATCCACATGCACCGTTGCAAGCTAGCAGAATGTTTATTCTTCCTTCAGAACCTTTCTCAAAAACCAGTCCCTCTGTGACATCTCTCTTAACTCCGCTCCATATCCCATACCATGGCAATGGCTTGAATCGAGCCTGCATTTCCCCATCTTTTTTTGTTTTGTTTTGTTTTTGTTGTTGTTTTTTTCAAGACAGGGTTTCTCTGTGTAGCCTTGGCTGTCCTGGAACTCACTCTGTAGACCAGGCTGGCCTCGAACTCAGAAATCTGCCTGCTTCTGCCTCCCAAGTGCTGGGATTAAAGGTGTGCGCCACCACCGCCTGGCACGCATTTCCCCATCTTGTTTCTGAAGCTTACGTGTTCATTTATTATTTAAAAAATAAATGCCTCCAGTCTTGTCCCTGGGACTGTGAATCTCCAGTGTTCAGGGGTTATGTCTGGACTTATTTTTCGGGTTCTGACGCCTAGCACAGGACTGAGTTTTATGGGGTGTTAAAGGTGAAGTAAGATGTGCTCCAAGGGCCTTTAGCATCATGCAAAGATGTGGAAGCACATAGAAAAAATATTAATTTGGTTAAGATTTTTAAAAGATGCTAAAAACTAGACCAGAGACTCAGATTTCAGAAGTCTGGTGTCAGACCCCTGGCATGTCACCTGGCTGTCACTCTGGCTCCACTGTCACATCCCGTGCTCCCCAATACTTTTCAACTGCCACCTACTCTTCCCTTCTCTGAGCCATGTCTCTAGCTGAAGCCATCACCTCCCTTATCCTGGAAGTCCTCCAACATAAATCCAGTCCCCCAATCACCCATCATGTCATAGCCTCACTAAATAGCAAAGACCACACTTTTTCTTTGCCTTTGAGCCCATAGTTCTTAGGATTAAGATGAGAGTCCTTCTTCTAGCCCATCAGACTGGGACTCTGTGGTCCTAGCCTACCAAAGGCCTTTTGCAAAGATGAGCATCCTGCTTACTCTCTGTCTCCCTGGAGTCCCCACTGAGGTCTTTTTGAGTCATGTTCTTGCCAGGGGAGCTGTTTCATCCTCGCTTTTACTACTAACTACCTTTGATTCTGAGCTCAGCTTTAAGTTTAGTTGCTGAGAGACCTTTCTCAGTGGCCCTGACCACAGAGACCAAGTCAGGTGCTATTATAGGCAGTGTGGTTTGGATGTGGTTAAAGTATGTCCCCTTCAAGGCTCGTGATTTGGAGTCTTGGCCCACAAGGTCGTAGTATCTTC
The DNA here is from genome assembly GCA_019843815.1 of Montemys delectorum. Lineage (NCBI taxonomy): Eukaryota > Metazoa > Chordata > Mammalia > Rodentia > Muridae > Montemys > Montemys delectorum. The sequence continues at coordinate 6,402 of JADRCD010218897.1, forward strand.
AAGAGGTGAGATCTGCCGGGAGACTCCTAGATCACCTGGAACGCATCTTCCAAAAGGATTGTAGGACCCCAGCCCCTCTTGGCTTTTGTCGATCATGTGACCTCTTCCTCCCACCCACCCATCATCTCCTGTGGGGTCCAGGCTGGTGTCTGCTTGTCATGTTTAGTCCCAGACTCAAAAACCCATCTGTATAAACCTTTTTCTTCATAATTAACTTGTCTCATATATTTTGTTAGAGCAAAATGAACTAAAAAGAAAAATGTGTATCAGAAATGCTCAGCAAATATTTCTAAATGAATGGAGAATCTCAGATAGCCTTTAGGGAATTCAGAGGGGCAAGAATAGAGTTGAGATTGCAGATCTGGCTTGGAATGTTAGGACAGGTTTGCTAGTACAGAGTCGAGTTCATACGGGCAGAGAGGCAATTGCTTAGCCATTAGAAGCTTGGAAGGATAAGCCACCTTGCTTGTCACCGATAATGGGAGCATTTGTTAGCATGACAATGGCCACTTGGTGACTCAGAAAATCATGGCAGTGAAAAATGGTCAAGAAACAGTCTGACTCAATCCCACTCATGTGCCCAACATTTATTTGGGGAAACTGAGGCTCATGATGACCTGCTGGGATAAGAACATCACTGCCACAACCTCACCAGGAGCTGTAATGGATCTAAACCACAGAACCCCGAATGCAGCCATCTTACCCAGAGTCCACCCCTCAGTGATCTATGGGGCACTGGCAGCCCAGGTGGCCAGAAGAGGAGACATGGTGGAAGGCTCGTGGTATTCCAAAGCCCTCGACATTATTACCTTGTTGGGGGTCCAGACATTTCTTTCCACAGTTGAAGATACAGCACTTCTCTTTCTTCGGGCAGTCCCTGTCCCTGGTACAAAGGTCCCTCTCTTTGTGTTCACACTTCTCTCTGAATCTGGGGCATCTCCCTAGGGAAGAGACAGTCTTTCAGCCTCAGGGCCTTCAGATTTGAGAGTTCAGGGAAGCTTATGTTCAAGTTTGCTCACCATGAAGGAAACCCTTTCTTTGCTGATGTTTCCAACACTACCCCCTCTAACCTCCTCAACACCCCCACACCTTCTTCCCTCCATCCCTGCTACCCTGAGCAGAAGGTTTCAACACTGTTCGCATTTAGGTTAGACAATCACCTGTTGGCCATGGGACCTGCCCTGTGCTTTGGGAGACCTTCAGCAGCCACCTTAGCTTCATATACTAGACACCCTGAGCACTCCGTCCATCTCCTAACAACCCAAACTCTCTCCAGAGAATGCCTCCTTGGGAGTAGACCCTTCCGCCTACAGCCTCTGTTTTCTCTGTTCTAGCTATTCAGTGATGCTGTGTCCCTGTTTTCCTCTAGAGGGCAACATTGCACAGTGATCCCTCCCCCACCTGCAGCTGGGTTTTGGAATTCTAACTGCCAGTGTGTGTTGAGGAGGAGAAACATGATCCTAAATACATTGTATAAAAATTTCAACGGACTAATAAAAATATTATCTTAGAAAAATCTTCAGTGGGTTGAATGAATGCTGGTAGCCATGTGATTGTGCACAAATTCTTAAAATTCTTTGTCCTCTAGTTTCAAAGAGGGATGTTTATAGGCAAAGAGCTATATACAACTAAGGGATGCGGAGAGCAGGAGAAATAGTCTTTCTCAGGGAAAAGTCCCCCAGTTTAATTGCTTATCCAACACCAAATGGTCACCCCTGAAATCATATACATACAGAAAATAATAAACAGACACACCAAGTGAGTATCTATTTATTTAGGCACACTCTCACACACACACACACACACACACACACACACACACAAACACACACACTGATATACACATAACAGCAACAATTAAAGAAAAAGAGGCCATAGTTTGAGACAGAGTGGGAGCAGGTACATGAAAGGAATTGGAGGGAGGAAGAGGAAGGGAAAAATTATGTTTTAATGTTTAAAATTCCAAAGTTTTAAATTAAAAGAATAAAATAGGGGTGTAGACAGGACTTACTCTCATGAAGCTCTTACAAGGATTAAATGAAATAGTAAACACAAACAAATGTTAGCTAATGCCTGCAGAGTGGTCACCATGAGAGACGCTTTATTCTGTCCTGTTTTCTCACCACAAAGCTGTAGGGCCAAAGTTCATTTAAAATGAAGAAATCAAGTTGCAGAGAGGCCACATAGAATTTAAATATTTTGCTCAAGATCATCCGGCTACCAGCTCTGTACAACCCACCAACTCTGACCCCAGAGCCTCCCGACAAAGGGGTCTGTCTGCTTCTTTGAGAAGTGAAGGGTCTTCCCATTAATGTTGGAACCATGAGCTGCCTCCATCTCCCCAGGGAAGACACCTCTTTAAGGGGACTTGGAAGGTGTCTCCCCCGGCCCCTGTCCCTGTATTAACACAGAGGACACTGTAACACAGAGGGACCTTACAGTATCTCTTTCCTCTCCTGAGCCACATCCAGGAAGAAACTGCAGAAAGGTGACCGACATCCAAGGAGTTGTTCCTTGTCTCTTCCTTCCAGTAAACTCCCCCTTCTCCCGGACAACAGAAACACAGTACTTACTGGGAAACAGCAAGTCAGCTAGACTAGGTCCCTGGACTTTTACAAGCAGGCCAAATAGCACAAGGATGCTCACAAATCTGGAAAACTTCATTCTGGCGAGGGGCTGGCCTGGCTGGTGGTTCTAGAACATGGAAATGTCTGCTACCTTAGCCCAACCAATTCTCTCAATAGTCTGTACTTTGGCTGTAAGAGCTGGAGAAAAGCCAGCCACCTACTATCTTGCTGGGAACACCAAGTTCTCGAGATCATAAGTGGAGCTAATGACATTCACAGCCCACATCTATGGAGAAAGCCCATAGCTTACTTTCTGCTTGGACTGCATAGGGCTAGCCTTCTGGTCAACCAGGATGGTAGTGCACAAAGTGTACTCTACACCGTCCATGCTGCATTAAGAGTAAATGCCGTCCTCTTGGGTCTTCATCTTGATAACTCAAAGTTAATGTGGAATGCCCTCTTTACCATTAATTTACCACTTTAAAAACACTCACTCAGATAAGCACCCTCTCTATTGTCTTGATATTTTTTTCACATCAATATCTAATGTTTATTCCCACGGTAGGTCCAAGGTCTCTGTGTTCCCTCCTCCCTCTCCTACGGTTTCTTCCCACCGTTTTCCCATTTATCATTTCTCAGGGACACTCTTTTTCTTTAAAAAAAAAAAAAATCAAGGCCAAAGAATAAAGATGTTGCCAAAGAGAGCACAGGACTGGGGAGACACCAGGCTGATACCAGAGTCTTTAGATAGCATTTGTCACAGCGTTGTTGAATATTGCAGACTGCAGGGAGCCTCCACCACATGACAGTGTTGCCTGAGGAGACACTGAAATAAAGACACAGGACTGAGAGACTGCAGCTGAATCAAGGTCGACAACACTGCAGACTTGCTGGATTCTAAGTGTGCTGTCAGAAGAGGGGTACTGACATGAGCAGCCCCCTGCCCCAAGCTGTGAATCCAGAGTCCCAGCTGCTCAACCCTGGGCTAGAAGGCAGAGGGGCTCTCTGCACAGGGAAGATGTTAACAACAAGATTCTCCTTTCTTTGGCTGTGCAGGCAACATATTGTGCAGGTCATTGTCCTCAGCTTGTTTTACATGACAGGTAAGCACACAGCCTCATCATTAAATGATAACATGACCACGAAGTTCAGAATCAGAGGCAGAAACCCCATGGAAATCCCATATCAGCAATTTGCAATGTCACTTAGGGATTATTTCACAAAAGTGCCAAAACATTTTTGGTGCTGGGGATCAAGCCCAGGTCTGTATCGGCTGGGGAACACTCTCCCATAGACCTAAATCTCAGGTCTCCGAAGTAGAATTCCCACTAAACAGTCTGATCTTGGACTTCAGTACTCTTTCAAAGACAGCTAGCAGGTGAAAACTTGATATTTCTAGTCTGGAAGGCCCTGAGATATTTTATCTTGCAACAGGGATTATTTGACCCAGAGCAGAGAGGATCCTGACCAGTGTCATCCAACCTGTGAGTGTGAGAGACAGGATTCCAGGGCACTGATTCTGTGGGTCTCCATCTCAGACTACTAGGGAGTCTTCTGGCTGGTGATGTGGATCTAATTTATTGTAGACTTGAAGGTAAGAGTTGTAACCCTAATCCGAAGGGAACAAAAGTAAGGCATGCCAGTAGAGACAGGCTGAAGAACTACAGTTAAAACACTTCCTGATGTTCCCAGGGCTCCCAGCTAAATCTGCCTTCTTCCTTAAACTCTCTCAGGGAAAAAAAATGTTAACATGTTCTGGTTATTCTACCACATCCTATCTGACCTGTCTGATTTGCATGTCAATACACATGCATGCCATTTTCCAAGCAGCTGACATGGAATGTATATCTTTGGGGCCTAGGATGCATCTGGGCTTTGGGCTCCTTCTAACACTTAATTCATGGAACAAGCTGGTTAGGACACGCTCAGCCAGTCCTTGCCTTTCTTTTCTCCTTTCTTTCATAGAAGGTCGTGGCCTTCATATACCTTTGTCCTAGGACAAATCTGCTCAGAATGAGTGACTTAGGGAGAACCAGGGCACACTGACCTGTATGTAGCAACTCATATCATGCTTCTCCATCAGACCAGGACCTGTTGTGTGGATGGCTCCCAGTATTGTTCCTAGTGCATCTAACTCCATTGCTAACTTGGACATCTGTTCTCCCAGACAGGCTCTGAGAGCCATCCAGCAGGTTAATGTCTAGCAACTGGTCCTTAAAGCAGGATGGGGTTCAGAATAAATGTTCAGTGTAACTCTCTGTTGGAGCGAATCAGGTAGGCTGAGAGGTAGGTATATAAACAGATACACGAGGGGTGGCTATAGAGTGATGGATGGGAGGATGTTGAGTCAGTGGAAAGAGAGGAACATGGAGGTATTTGGAAGATGTGAAATTATATATTATAATCTGTATTACACAAAATTAATATGACAGAAGCCATCAAGGAAAGGCTATGCCAAACAAATGTGTTTTCTAGAGATGCCCTGCCATTTTGCATGGGCGCGATGGGTGTGCTCGGGAGTCCCCAGAGACTTCATCTCGGGATTGCTTCTCCCTGCTGATATGCCTTTCCTGCCACTGTTACATAGCCTAGTGATTCCTGGGCATCAGCCCACTCTATTGGGCAAATTTTCTGCAGGTCAACATGAAGATGAACTTTCATGTAGTAATGCTGTGTAGACTAATTGATGATTCCATAATACCTGATAATGGTGTCATAGAACTCTTAAACAAGTAATTTCACACACACACACACACACACACACACACACACACACACCATGAAATAAAAGTTGCAAATAGAGCTCTGTAAACTTTCATGTGTCAGGAGCTAATTGCACTAGGAAAAGAAAGGAAGCGTAGAACAAATTTGCAATGAAGGAGAACATTTCTTCTAGGTTAGGAATGAGGCCACTGTTTGGTAACTAAAGGTCATAAACTGGAAATGGACAATTGTGAATGGACAATGGCAAATGAATATTGTAGGTACGAGACAAAAAGAATAAAAGATTGACTAGTTTATCTATACAAGAGTTCAAAATAATAAGGCACAAGGCAGATGATTTGTCTCTTGATAAAACTGCTAACTTGTGACATAAAAATTATTGATTTAAACTTATAATGAATTTGTGGAACATAAAATGCTTCAAAAACCATGTGATCCACTCTCCTGAGAACAACAATAAAGTAGTGGTGTCACCCTTTTCTGCTTTATCCTCTCTCTCTCTCTCTCTCTCTCTCTCTCTCTCTCTCTCTCTCTCTC
>JADRCD010218897.1:12239-38884 GCA_019843815.1 Montemys delectorum
CTCTCTCTCTCTCTCTCTCTCTCTCTCTCTCTCTCTCTCTCTCTCTCATTTCTGGCTCATGAAGAGTTAAAGAACTCTGAGAGCAGAGTTTGGCCTAGGCAGTGAGAGGCCCTTGAGTCAAAGAGTAAAGAGCCCAAGGAACTAAGTTTCTTTTCTTTCTTTCTTTCTTTCTTTCTTTCTTTCTATTTTATTTATTTATTTATTTATTTATTTATTTATTTATTTGGTTTTCCGAGACAGGGTTTCTCTGTGTAGCCCTGGCTATCCTGGAACTCACTCTGTAGACCAGGCTGGCCTCGAACTCAGAAATCCGCCTGCCTCTGCCTCCCAAGTGCTGGGATTAAAGGCGTGTGCCACCACCGCCCGGCAAGTTTCTTTTCTTAATCCCCTGCTGCTATCAGCAGAAATTAATTCCCAGAGCCATCATCAGCTTTGGTCCGAGAACATCAAGAGAGAATTAAATAGCCAAACTTCATCAGGTTTTGACCCCTGCAGATGCCATACATCGCTGCCTTCCTTGGTTTACCTGGATGCTGAGCTGGTCCTCAGCATTAATACATTTGAAATATACAGAAAAACAGATCGATTTTAGAAAGGCATTCAAGACTGAAATACACAGAAGAACGGGCAGGAAGAGTGTACAGGCTATAAGATGAAGAATTAAGTGGTAGTAAGCCAGACCCAGTGGCAAGCGGGTGTGGACACAATATGTATCAGGTCCATGTGTCTGACCATGGTGGTGAGGAAGCTGCAGAGGCTCTGGGTGCCTGAGGTAGTGGGCTTACACTACAGAATAAGGAGAGTTAGAATTCGGGAAGATGCAGGGCTTCGACCCACATTCTGGTGCAGAACCTGTAGCTGTGAAGACAGGCAGGCATCTGTGCGAGGGGTGTGGCGGTGGGAGGGGCGTGGCGGTGGGAGGGGCGTGGCTGTGCGAGGGCGTGGCAGTTGGAGGGCGTGGCTTGCAACAGGCATTGCCAAGTGCTCCTGGCTCAAGCCCAGTCCGTGCTGACAAGTGAGTTAAAAAGTCCTGGGATCCTCTGGACAGGCACACCACGCATCGCAGGGACAAAGCCAAAGATACCACGGATCAGTGGGAGGAGTATCCTGTGAAGTGACAGCTAGACAGTTGTGTCACCAAGTGTGAGGGTGATCATCTGCACCTCATTCCAAGAATGACTGAAAAGATGAAAGGGTCTCTCTTGTCTGTTGGGGAAATAATTCTTCTTGGTTGCTGTCCAGATGGAGGGCAGGAATCTGCATAAAAAGAGGGTTAGGAACTTAGTCTTTTAAGTAAGACTCTCTCTCTCTCTCTCTCTCTCTCTCTCTCTCTCTCTCTCTCTCTTTCTCTCATTTTTGTTTGCTTTGTGTTTTGGGACAAGCTCTGATTATATATCTCTAGCTGGCCTGGATCTTGCCATATAGACCAAGCTGGCCCAGAACTCATACACGTGTGCTGGCCTCCAAATCTTGAGTGCTATGATCAAGCACACCACAAGAAAACCTACAACATCCACAAACCTGAACTCTCAGGGGTTCACAGAGATAACTGATGATCAAGGAGCCTGCACAGGTCTAACCTAGGTCCTCTGCATATATCTTATAGTCACATAGCTTGGTGTTCTTGCAGGGACTCCTAACAGAGGGAGCAGGGGTTGTGTCTGACTCTTTGACTGCTTTTGGGACTCCTTTCCTCCTACTGGGTTGCCTTGTCCATCCTTAATATGAGGAGAGGTACCTAGTCTTATTGCAACTTGATATACCATGTTTGGTTGATATCTCTGGGAGGTCTGCCAAGAAGGGAAAAGGAAGAGGGGTGACTGGGAAGGGGACAGGTCACAGGGAAAGACTGGGAGGAGAGGATGGAGGGGAAACTGTGGATTGGGATATAGTATACAAGAGAACAAATTAATAAGAGAAAGAAAGAAAGAGAGAAAGAAAGAAAGAAAAGGAAGGAAGGAAGGAAGAAAGAAAGAAAGAAAGAAAGAAAGAAAGAAAGAAAGGAAGAAAGGAAGAAAGAAAGAAAGGAAGAAAGGAAGAAAGAAAGAAAGGCTGAATGAGCAGCAGAAGGCATCCCAGTAAGCAGCAATCCTCCTGCCTCAGTCTTCTTAGTGGCAGGATATGTGTGCTATCAAGCCCAGCTGAGAGGTTCCTGAATCTTTTCCCAGTCATCAGGATGTGGTATATTTTGTGTGTGTGTGTGTGTGTGTGTGCGGGTACATCTGTGTATGCTGTTGCATGTGTACATGTGTGCACACATGTATGAAGGCCAGATGTCGTGTTTGAGTATTGCTCCTCAGGTATCATCCACCTTGTTTTTCAGACAGGGTTTCTCAATGGCCTGGAGCTCACTGATTACTCTAGTCAGTGGTCCCATAGAGCCTCCCTTCCTTGTGTCCCCAGCCCTGGGGTTATAAGCACCTTCTTCACAGCCTACATTTTTACATGTGTCCTGGGGATCAAGCTTAGGTCTTGATGCTTGCATGACAAGTTTGGTTCCCGCCACCCACAGCAGGTGGCTCACAACCCTCTGTAAGTCTAGCACCAGGGAATCTGAAAGGCACACACACAAACACATCCATACACACACAATTACATGAATACAAGTAAAACTTTGAGAGAGAGAGAGAGAGAGAGAGAGAGAGAGAGAGGTACAGCAGGCCTAGCAGTAATGTCATAACTGGCTAGGTGGCAATGCCATTTGTGACTGTAGTTGGGTACAAGACGGAAGTGACAGCTTTATTTTATGCTACCCACAATGCATCATGGTGACAATGGAACTTTTCCCACTCACTGTTCAGTGTCTGGGTTCCAAGCACTTCAGTCCACAGCGTGTGCAGCACTTCTCATCCAGGGGACAGTCACTGTCCTGCAGGCACTTGGGCTTATCGATCTTAGAACACACTATGGGCTTCCTCGGGCAGAAGCCTGTTTTGACTTTGTGAAGTAAAATAAGACAATCGGCTTTGAAATACTTGGAAATAATCTGATACAAATTTGGAAACCCTGATAATGTTTTATTTTTTTCTTTCTTTGTGTGTGTGTGTGTGTGTACATGTGTATGCATATGTGCACACTTATCACAAGACACCATCAAGTTGTGGTCACTGAAGAATGAAGGCGGAAAACAAACAAGGTTTTTTGTTGTTGGGTTTTGGTTTTTGTTTTTTTACCCCAAGACAGGGTTTCTCTGGTTTCCTGGCTGTCTTGAAACTTACTTTGTAGGCCAGGCTAGCCTTGAACTCACAGAGATCAGCCTGCCTCTGCCTCCTGAGTGCTGGGATGAAAGGTGTGCTGCCACACCCACACGTCGTTCCAGTGGATTCCGAGGGTCAGGCCTGAAAGCTTATTCATAGATTTGAGATGTGCAGCTTCAAAGGGAGCTAGCTAGCCTCCTGGAGTTCATTTCTTGTCATCTCCTAACTCAGATGTGTTCCAGACTGGTCTCTGCAAAAGTCTGTGGAGAGTTTTTTGTGCTTTCTTTGTTCAGGCATATAGGTGCCCTAAGGAATGATTCATAAATTGCTGAAACTGAGATTGAATATTGTTTCCTGGCCCCCACAGTGTTTCAATGATCCTAATTGATTTCCTAGCTGTTATTAGCTTGGAATTTTTACAAGGGAAGCTGCCTTAGCAGACAGGGAGTCCCCAGAATTAGCAATAGAGGTCAGGCACTATTGCCTACTGATTCCCACAAGGAATCTGCCTTATCAGGCAGGGTGTCTCCAGAGTTAGAGATAGTAGTCAAACACTATTGCTGTCTGTAAACATAGTTAGAACTCTAAGAGCAGCACCACACAAGGCAGAATTGCTTTACAAACTAGGGAGTAGTTGAAAAGCTTCCTGAACTAATGTTTTCGTTACAAGCCAAACCATTCCCCAGGAGCTGCTAGATTGGGACCTCCTGGTGCTTACCTGCTTCAGACCAAGAGAATTTGCTTAGGGCTGCCAAGATAGCCCAGCGGGGGAAGAGCACTATTGCTCTTCCGAAGGAATCATTTACACCTGGCTGTTTGATCTTACTGACTTTGATGTGACCACTACCTGCCTATGCGATCTCTGACATTCGTCCTGTTTCTGTATACTATATAAGCCTGATTTTTACTTTGTGCAAATACGCTCAGATTCTGCACTCCCTTGTGTCCTTTCTGTCCCTTGTGTCACTCACCGAATTCTTTGCCCACCAGGCCAGAACTCTAATCACTCCGAGGAACTAGGGGTCCCCGCAGCAACCCAGTCCGTGGCAGTGTGCATCATCACCACCCAAGAAAGTTGGTTTTTTTTGTTTTTGTTTTTGTTTTTTCACATTCACAGAGAATGATCGCACTCTGGAGAGACTTTGAAGGTGAACACAAGTGTCCAGAGGTCAACACAAGAGCACTGGCTGGACATTTTAAGAAGTCTCTTAAGAAACCTTAAAGATTAGGGTGAGGGACATCTGAGGCTCAAGGGGCTTCTTCACCTCGAAGTCAGGCACTGTACTCTGGAGGCTGAGGCAGGAGGATGGTAAGTTTGAGGTCAGCTTGATTCTATAGTGAGATCTAGATCAGGCTAGACCACCTAGTGAGCTCATGCCCTGCGATGCTGCCCTCACCCATTCCACGGGGTACTGATGCCACCACCAGGATGTCACCTGTGACAAACACCCATAGACTCCAAGAGGTTTGCCCGCAGTCTTTACCTAGCCAGGCTCGGGCACAGATGAAGCCACACCTGGACTCGCAACATTTCTCCTTCTCTGGGCAGTCCATGTCATTCTTACAGGAGACTGGGCACTCCATCCGCATTTGGAAAGGGAACAGCGGGCATTGTCCTTTCTTCACTGGAACAAGAACAGAGGTGAGTTCTATGGCGCCCCACCGCAGCACTGCCCTTCAGAGAGCTCTTCTCCTCAGGGGTGATCTCCAGTAGGCTGAGGAGAAACAAAAATATGGGGTACGCCATGCAATAGAGTGGGCTTAATGTCAGAAGCCCACCACATCGAAGTCCCAGGCCTAGGGGCTGGAGAGATGGCTCAGAGGTTAAGAGCAGGTGGCTGCTCTTCCAGAGGTCCTGAGTTCAATTCCCAGAAACCACATGATGGCTCACAACCATTGATAATGAGATCTGATGCCCTCTTGTGGCAGGCAGAATGTTGTATATGTAACAAATTTTTTAAAAAGCCCCAGTCCTGCCTCTCAAGAAGCTCAGTTTCTCTATGAAATAAAGGGAACTATCTGTCATCTTCAGGTTTGTGAAGCAAACGTGACTAGTCACCGTGGCCAGAGCCTAACCCTAGATAGGTTAGATGTGTGAGTTCCTGCTGCCTATGAATTTAAGGGCATTCACTTGTTACATTTGCAGGCCATCAAGGGCCCTAGACATTGTGTGTAAGTTTCCCTTTGAGCTATAATGGGAGAAAACACAATACATACCTCCCTGGGACCCCTTTCGTTCGTTCTCTCTCTCTCTCTCTCTCTCTGTCTGTCTCTCTCTCTCTCTCTCTCTCTCTCTGTGTCTTCTTTCTCCTTCCTTCCTTCCTTTCTTTTTCGTAGGTAAGATTTAGACATGAGGAGTTTTTTCTAATTTATTCCTGATTTTCTTTCTGTTTTAGTGTTTTGAGACAAAGTCTAATGTAGCCCAGGTTGGTCTACAACCTGCTCTGTATCCAACACTACCAGCATTGAACTCTTAACTCTTCTGCCTCCACCTCCTAAGTTCTGTGTTTGACAGCTCCTTTCCTGAGTCCATGGCTCCAGGATTCTTTAGAGCCCTCCAGAAAGGGAAACACATGGCCATAGCTTTTCAAAGCCACATCATGAAGTTGTCTTTGTTGTTCAGACATGGCAAGGTTGAGAAATGAAAACTTCATTTCCACCCTCTACCAGATGTCTGTCCCTAGACAACTAAGAGGATTGTAACACTGCTTCCTCAGTGACAGAGCCAGTCACTGAGGTGGCTCACACCTACAAATCCCACACTTGGATGGCTGAGACAGGAGAATTACTGCAAGTTCCTGGCTGGCCTGGGCTACAGAATGAGACCAAACAAATAAAACCATCAAATATTGATGATAGAATATTTCTCAACCTGCCTCACAAAGCTTAAGGTAGAAATACAGTGCCAATGCATCAACCGCATCTATTCCAAGGCTGACACATGCAAGGTCCACAGTCATTTCTCATTTGTCCTCTAGTGAGCACATCAAGAAGAGCCAGCATGCCATGCCCTTTCTTATCTTTGATGGTACAGGAATCCTGCCAACAACTCAGTGAGCTGCTTGCTCTTCCAGAATCAGAAGGGTGAAGAACCTTGCAGTGGACAGAAGGGAGTAAGATTTTAATCCGGGTTATTTGACGCACAGACCCCATAGTACACTGGCTCCCAGCAGTAGTGGCATTGATCATTGCATTGAAGAACGAGTCTCTAGGCTTCACCTTCACCACGGTCTCTGCCTCCCAGGTCTACACTTACTCCATGGGGTTCTTGAACTGGCCTCCTGGGCCTCCTTCAAAGTTGCTTCCTCAGGATGATGTTCAACAGGTTGATGTAATGAGAAGCACCTTCCCCCAAAGAGTTAGACCCGGGCCTCAGGTTGCAAGGGCCTGATGTTTATGAATATGTTATGTGTATTGTCTTATTTGGGGGGGGGTTGTGGGAGACTTCATGAATAGAGAAGTCACACACAGCTGGAGCGGAAAATCAAGAACTGGAAGAGTAGGATTAATTCCTCGAATGAGGGCCAAGGAGAATCAGAGCGTTCAGGAGAGCAGTATGGAAACCCATCGTTGGGAAGAGAAAGTGCGAGGCAGGTACCCAGTTGCTCAGATGAGGGGAGGGGGGTCAGGGCCCTGAGATTACTCATGTTACCTGAAAGCCAGGGAGAGCCTGGGAAGTAGGTTCGAGGAGTTTGGGTGTTTACCTGGAGACTGCAGAAGTCTGGGTAGGAGGGAAAGCATGAAGATGCAGGCTGCTTGGAGACTCACCTCTGAATGGGAGGCAGCTCGGAGCAAGAAGGACCACGCCTCTTCTTTGCCACTCTCTGACCTCAAGCCTTCCTTGTGTAGGTGTGCCAAAGTGGGGAGAGGGGGCCAGGCCACAGGACCACTTCCTGGTTTCCAGAGGCCTCCTGTCTGCTAACGCCTCCGCTTCCTCATGTCCCAGCCTCACACATTTTACATTAGCTTAGTTTCCAGTCACAACAACTCATTAGGAAACACGGTTAGCATCCCCATTTTATAGCCCAGCCAAAGACACCAATGCAAGTAGCTACCCAAAGTCCTCTCAAGCAGCAACCGTAGAGCAAGGGTTTGGATCCGAGGCAGCTTGGTCTCAAAGCCTGAGGCCATAACTCTGCTGTTACACTCTTTGTAGTTAAGCAAGACCCTCTGACTACAAGAGACACAGGTCTTACCAATCAGCATGCAAGCGTTCCGGCAGTCAGTCTTGCTGAGGAAGTTGTTCGAGTTCCCATGGCATCCACTGTATATAAAGGCTCTGCACTGATGCTTCTCAGAGTCAAAATACCAGCGCAACAATTTGTCAGAGCAGCCTCCTTTGTCTAAGGGTAACATGCAGGGTTCTGAGGTAAGGAAGCAAAGCGGGAGTGTCAAGAGGGGGCCAGGTTCCTAGCCACAAGCCTACATCACAGAAAAAGCCAGTGGGAAAAAGACATAGGTGGGTGTCTTAGTCAGGGTTTCTATTCCTGCACAAACATCATGACCAAGAAGCAAGTTGGGGAGGAAAGGGTTTATTCAGCTTACACTTCCACATTGCTGTTGATCACCAGAGGAAGTCAGGACTGGAACTCAAGCAGGTCAGGAAGCAGGAGTTGATGCAGAGGCCATAGAGAGATGTTCCTTGCTGGCTTGCTTTCCCCCTGGCTTGCTCAGCCTGCTCTCTTATAGAACCCAAGACTTCCAGCCCAGAGATGGTACCACCCACAAGGGGCCCTACCCCCTTGATCACTAATTGAGAAAATGCTCCACAGCTGGATCTCATGGAGGCATTTCCCCAACTGAAACTCCCTTCTCTGTGATAACTCCAGCCTGTGTCAAGTTGACACACAAAACCAGCCAGTACAGTGGGCCATGGAGAGGGCTCAGCAAGTAAAGACGTTTGTTGCCCATCCTAATGACCTGACTCTAGGACCACACAGCGGAAGGAAGAAAGCAACTCCTGCATGTTGTCTTGTGACTTCCACAAACATGCCGTGGCAGGCTCCCCAGCAAAATAAAAACAAACACATGTAGAATTTTTTTTTTTTAAATTCCCACCCCCTGCATTTTATATGTACTGAGTGGTCTACGTTCGTGTGCTTTGTGCACTATGTGTGTGCAGTACCGTCTGAGGCCAGAAGAGGGACTCAGAGCTCCTGCAACTGAACACACCCCTCTGCAAGAGCAACAAGTGCTTTCAACTACTTGAGCCATCTCTCCAGGCCCCTAGTTTTTCTTTTTGAAAGACATAGGCTTGGTTCTCAGCACCCACACTGTGGCACACAACCTTTTATAACTCCAGTTCCAGGGGATTCGATACTCTTTTCTGACCTTGACAGGTACCAGCCAAACTTTGTTATAACAAAGTATAAACGTTGTTTATATTTAGATGCAGGAAAGCCAACCACACAGATAAGATATAAATAAATCTTTAAAAAGACATGGGTGCTAGTTCTAGCTCTGCATCTGAGCTTGATGCTGTACAGCTCTTCTGAGCACTGCTCTTTCTTACGAAGTGCATTACGAACAGCACACAGAAACACTTTAACGCAAATCTTTCTTCCATATGGCCTTGAGCTTTGAGAGGGCACAATGTGCTTAGGAACTGTAGCCAGCATGCCCAACAAAGTGCCTGGGATAGAGGGAGAACAAGCATAGTCCCTGATGACACAGGGAGGCCACATTGTTCCCCTACTCAGTTCACACACACACACACACACACACACACCTCCTAGGACAACCCACACCATTGTTACTCTAAGATCATGATAAAGGGAGACAAAAGCAAGACAACAGAGACTCACAGAATACTAAAGACTTCCAACTTCTAGCTAAAGTGAACAGCTAACATTCCCCCACCTGATTACTGCTTTCTCCTCCATCCTACATGCCCTCGTTAGAGATGAGAGCCACTGAGGCCACAGAATTAATCCATTTTTTGGACAATATCCAATTTAAAGCTAACCCTTACTTGTCTAGTCTTCTCTGAGTTACTCAACCCAAACCCAAACCCTATAATAGGCCAAAAAGATTCTTCCTGAGCTAGACGCCTCACGGTTGTCTATGGTGAACCTTCTCTGTGATGGTCACGAACAATAAACTGAGTGTATTTATGTTAGTCTTAGGCCAAGGAAAGCAAAAATTGATCTCATATGGCTCTGAGTTAACAGAGATTTTGCGCTTTTCGAACACTTCCAGACAGCAGGTTCACAGGTCTCTCTGTCCAGTCAAGCCTCTGCTTCCATGTCTCTCTTCAATGTTCTCTGTGTAGTTTTAATTTTTTTTTTTCGTTTTTGTTTTTTTGAGACAGGGTTTCTCTGTGTAGCCATGGCTGTCCTGGAACTCACTCTGTAGACCAGGCTGGCCTCGAACTCAGGAATCCACCTGCCTCTGCCTCCCAAGTGCTGGGATTAAAGGCGTGGGCCACCACTGCCCGGCTGTATTTTTAATTTTGAGATACAAACAGTCAACACTGTGTGTGTGTGTGTGTGTGTGTGTGTGTGTGTGTCTGTGTCTGTGTCTGTGTCTGTGTGTGTGTTGCTTTTTTGAGACACAGTCTCTCTATGTAGACCAGATCCACCTGTCTTTACCTCTCAAGCTCTAGGATTAAAGACACTGCTGCTCTGCCTGGCCCCTCTCTTAACATATTAATTAGGTGTGAAATCAAGAAGGAAATGAATGACTCTCTGTTAAATGTTCAGCTCTGACATACAGGATGCTGAATACTCAGGATTTCTAGGAAACCCTTTTTAAAGGTCAAAGAGTCTAAAATGATCCAAGCATCTAGACTGAGGGAAGCGTCATTTCTCCAACAACAATTTGAGTGAAGTTTGATTTTGCCAATAATAGCCTTATTCATAGTGAATATTCAGTAGGCGCTAGATGAGCGAATGAAAAAAAAAATCTAACATCAATGTCAACTGCTTGGACTCACTCCTCCTGGACACATGACTTGGATTTAAAGGCAGAGAGTTGAATTACAGAATGAGGACGGCATAAACTCTGGCCTTTTGTCCAGTCTTCTTCTCCTCCTCCTCCTCCTCCTCCTCCTCCTCCTCCTCCTTCTTTTTTTAAAGATTTATTTATTTATTCTGTGTATATGAGTACACTGTAGCTGTACAGATAGTTGTGAGCCTTCATGTGGTTGTTGGGAATTGAATTTCAGGACCTCTGCTCTCTCTGGTCAACTCTGCTTGCTCAGTCCCTGCTTGCTCCGGCTCAAAGATTTATTTATTATTATAAATAACTACACTGTAGCTGTCTTCAGACACACCAGAAGAGGGTGTCAGACTTCATTATGAGTGGTTGTGAGCCACCATGTAGTTGCTGGGATTTGAACTCAGGTGGTCCAGTCTTCTAAGATGATTGTTCAATTAGTTCTGGGCATAGCAAGAAGTGGGCAGTGCTGAAGCCATGGCTCAGTGGTTAAGAGAGCTGGCTATGAATTTAAAGGACACCTGTTCAAATCCCAGCTCCCATCTGATGGCTCCCAGCCGTCTGAACTGTTGTGTAGGGCAGTGGTGGCGCATGCCTTTAATCCCAGCACTTGGGAGGTAGAGGCAGGCAGATTTCTGAGTTCAAGGCCAGCCTGGTCTACAGAGTGAGTTCCAGGACAGGCAGTAGGCAACTTCAAAACTTGCCCGTGCCTCCTCCCACCTGGATGCCAGTACCTTCATAGGGATCCATGCATTTCTTCCCGCAGGCAAAGTGGCAACATTTGAAATGAGCCTCACAGTTGAAATCTGTTTTGCACGAGCTCAGACTCCCATTTCTGCATTCCAGCCGCTTCCTAGGACACTCTCCTACCTTGTCTGCAAAGAAAGAAACAGCCAAGCTCACATCCCCAAGCATCTCAGCCCTGTCCTCATAGCAGAGCCGGGCTATGAGGACCTCTGCCTTTCCATCTGACTCTGACTCTCAGTTCTTCCTTTGCTTATACCTAGCGGCCATGTCTGTCACTCTGTGTGCTTAATCCCTCCCCGTGGAGCAGAATCAAGAATTTGAGCTCAGGTAGCTAAAGGAAAGCCATCTTGGGTTCCAAAGCACATAACTAGGCAGAGACAATGCTGTTTGTCTTAAACAAAAGAGCAATTTCCTTGTGACCTGATGACTTTAGTGCCTAACTCCTCTGCCTCCGGCACCACAGTCAGCAGAGGACATTGAAGAGCAATGGGGGAAAGGCAACAGAATGGAGCCAGGAGTCCTGACGTTGGTCCCTGATATCTTTCGTGAACTTGGGACCAGTCTGGGTTCAGTTATAGGGCTTTCTGAGTTAGTTAGCAACTGTAGGAGAGAAAGACATGGTGTGTGGGGCAGAGGAAGGAAGTGGAGTCCAACAAATATGGTCTTGCTAGCCTAGCTTCAATATTAACTAGACAAATAATATTTGAAGATACATTTTATTGTCAGAGTCACAGGTTTCCCAGCTGTAACATGAGAATGTCGATCCCTGTTTAGAATCTGCTTGCTGAAATTTTGTGGGATGATGCCCGTAATTGCATGCCCTACAGTGCCTGGCACTGGGTCAAAGCCAGTTATGAGGTCGCATCCTCTCTTTTAGGCTCATGACATGACTTCTAGGCTTCATGGTTTGTGGTGGCCAGAATTCTAAAGTTGTGCCTCGATACTCTTGTCCTTATTATTGAGCCAAACCCTAATTGAGGCGCTGCTAAGAGGGGCCTAGTGGGTACAATTCAAGCCCCATCCACAGGGTCCTTTAAAAGCAGGGTTTCATGGTTGGTGGAGAAGTTTGAGAGATTCAAATGATGGGAAGGTTCCAACAGACTATCTCAGCAGCTTTGACCATGGCTGATGGCCAAGTGCCAGGAAGTGAGGGTGGCTTCTAGAAGCTGTCATCGCTATAGAAACGAGAGCTCCAGACCTAAAATGTAAGAGTATGACTATACTCCACGCCATCTGAGAAGAGAATCCAGATGAGAACAGCAGCCCCGGCTGGCACTTTGCTTTCTGCCTGGTGCGAATCTGAGAGGTAAATTTAGCTGCACCACACCAGATTTCTGTTCTCCTGATAGAGGTTCTGTAGCAGCAGGCAGATAATACAGTGCTCCGTGGTTCTGAGCTGAGCACGTATGATCAGGATTTACTCACAGGGTGCAGATCTTCTTTGGTTTTGGAACTATGCAAAGAAGGGCCCACATATCAGTACCAGCTTCCTGGCTTTGTAAGTTCAGAGAATTAGATCAGGTAGGATAACACAGTGAATTAGATGGAGTCTGAAACTTACGAGGCTCACTTCAGGAGCCCAGTCCTGCTTTATAAGGTACCTACCCAGCAAGGACAGCCTGGTTCTCATCTGGAGCGTACACTGAAATCATCTGTGAATCATTCAGAAACTATGGACTATGGACTAAATCAGAATCTCTATAACGTAAGGGCCTGGTGAGTCTGTGTTTTAGAGACACCCTCGGCAATCCTGAAGCAGGCACCTGGACGCTACACTGAAGCACAGGAAAAGCTAAACAGATGACGTGGAATGGCGATCAAGACAGGGAAGCTTCAAGATTATAAAGTCCAGTCCACTATCTCTAGTGTTGACTCCAGCCTCCCTCCTGCTTCCCAGGGACACTTCAACCTCAGTGTGGGTTGGTTATCCTGCCTTCTGCCGACCTTGTTACCTTGCCATTTGAGCCCTCCTTGCTCCACGGATGGCTCGTCTTAGTCACTTACCTTTTGTGCATACACCGAGGGACTTGTCCACATTTCCTTTTCTCAGGTGTCTCCTGAGCTTCCCGGACCCTTCGTGGCTTAACACATCCTTTCTCACAATTCTGACTAGTTCAGGTGTCCCTACCCTAAGCCCACCCTCTCCTCTGAGCTGAAGACATTTGTTCACAGTTACCTGAGGAAAAGCTATCCAAGAGGTTCTTGGTGTGTTTAAGACAGAACCAGTGTCTCCCAGGCTTAATGAGCATGTCCCCACTCTCTGTTTCCCTTCCTGACCCCATCCTGACCTTCAACATGGCAACGATCCTATTATGCAGAACACTGAAGAAAAGGGTTTTCTCTGTTCCCCACAATCCCAGATTCCTAGCCAATCAGGTTGGGTCAATTCTGTTTCTTGAATCTCTGACTCCCCCCTCTTCCCTCTATCCTTCACCACCACCACCCACCCCCCTCTCTCTTGGCTGCCACTCCCTGCAAGTAATGCCTGGCTTCCTGCCATTGCTTGCCTCTCTCTGGATGCGCAATCAATAGTTAAGTCAGACAAGCTGAAGGCACATATTGAGGCAAGCTAGGGAAATGATTTGAGTAAGCAGGTGAAGGAAGCTACTGACTGGTAAACAGAAGTAACTCTCTGTGACCCCAAATCCAGCAGTGCCAACCAACCGTAACCCTCTCATTGCAACCCCCGGCCCCAAGAGCACTACCCAGGAAGAATGGCTTAGCAGGGTGGACGCACGTTTGATTTTGGCGGTATATGATGCTGAGGTCTGCTCCAAGGAGAGGAGGAGAAACAGCAGGAGAGCCCCACTCCACCAGGAGCTGGCGAGGCCACGGAGGGACAGTGCCTGTGTGAGCAAAGACCTGAGTTAGGCTCATCCGGAGGGGAGGAGCACAGTCTGTGCAGAGATGCTCTGGGGAGGGTCCCCAGCCCCCACTTACTTCATGGATGAGAAAGCAGAGCCAGAAGCGAGAAGAGATCTGCCTGAGATGGCAAGTTGAGACAGGTCTGAGGCAGTCACCCAGGACTCTCCGTGGCACCCCATACTTGGCCATGGTGCTGCATCTGGTCCTTCCTGGTCACCTCCCCACTGTCTCACTCCTGGGTAAGAGGTCACACTTGAATCATCACAGGGCTCCATTTGGAACAGTTCCCAGGTGACTTTCCTCTGCTTCTGTCTGAAGCAACTTCAGACACAATTCAGCAGGGCCTTTGCTTTGCTCCACTGATGACAGGGTTGGAGATTGTCTGGAGACCTGGGCAGACATTACAGGATTTTGGTGTCTCAGAATCGCAGGCATGCAGGCATACACACACACACACACACACACACACACACACACACACTCGACCTGTTAACAAAGAGATTCTTCTCATTTCTTCTGGCTCCATAGAACTCTAAGACAATATGATTCATCTAGACAAACTGACAAGATTGTCCCCTTTCAAGTGGGATTTGTTCATGTCCCACATTTTTAAATGTGTGTGTGTGTGTGTGTATGTGTGTGTGTGTGTGTGTGTGTGAGAGAGAGAGAGAGAGAGAGAGAGAGAGAGAGAGAGAGAGAGAGAGAGAGAGCATATCACAGCACATGTGTGGAGGTCAGAGGACAACCCTTGGGAGTCTGCCTCTCCTTCCACTGTGAGCATCAGGGACAGAACTCAGGAAGGAGCCCTTACCTGTTGAGCCACGGCCTTTACATGGGTTTTATTTCACGATGTGCTGTCTGCATCATCCTCTAGGCAAACCCCGTCCAGGAGCAGTGAGAAGGAGGAGAGGGAAAGGAGGGTGTCATACAGCGTATGCGGATGAATCCTACTGGAGAGTTTCAGAGCCCAAGGAGCTATGACCACGCCTCGGAGCATCTCTCCTGAAGCTCCGGCCGGATGACGATTTGTAGAAGCTGCTGTCTCCTTGTCCACCTTTAAGAGATGGAGATGTCCTGATGTCCTCCAGCCCCCAAAGACAGCAGCACCCAGACTCTTCAGAAATAGGAATGCTAACCCCAAACCAGTGATTGTGATTTTGGCCCTCTCTTGCTCATGTACACCTAGAGCATAAGTTGGATCCTCAGTTTTCCTCTTCCAGAAAATGGGCAAATACAGCTAGCTTAGCGGCCTTGTGGGAATGTGAATGTAGCAGCGTAAAAATCTGATCATTATAGAATCAAGATAGCATGGCAAGAAGCTTGTGTTTGGAGTCGGACCGTTTTCCTCGGTTCACTGTGTTATCAGCTGTGTGGTCTCATCTCAAGCATTTAGCTTCACTGAAACCTCCATTTTTTTAGTACAAACAAAACAACCAATAATACCTACACCTGACAGAAAAACTGATCAGATGTAGTCTGATTAGACATGCCCCGATACACACTTGTTAGGGAACAAGAAGCAGCAGTGAATGTCAATAGTACTGCCTTCTCCATTAGCTCAAGTTCCCCAGCCAGACTGCGGGGCTCCTCAGAAGGCTGAGGCTGGATGCTTAAGCTAGTCTTTTGGTTTAAAATTTAACTTGTCTATCAATCTAGTCTTGAGAGTTAATTGATCAGATCAGCCTCTAGCCAGTCATTAAAAAGGAGAGTCCCCAGGAGAAGCATGATGGGAAAACACAGATCTATCTATAGTTCTCCCAAACATAGTAGAGGATAGTCAGCTATAGTTCCACCCCATATCTACTCCATGCAACATAGTTATATTACTATGGAACATATATTACTATGCAAACCGGGAATATGGATATATTACAATGATTTATTGTTTACTTAACAAGTCATTCTGTGCGGTTTTTAGGATAGGGGCAGCTTTACCATCTTGGCATTTATTTTCCAAGATGCTGTAAGACTGGATTGGAGAGAGAACTCAGCAGATACGAGACCATCGAGCGCTCTTCTGGAAGACCTGGCTTTGATTCCCAGCAGTCATGAAACTGCTTCCAGTCATCTGTAACTCCAGTCCTTGGAGCTCTGGACCTCGCTTCTGGACTTTTCCAGTAGTGGGCATGCATGTAGTATACAGACATTCAAGTAGGAAAAATACTCATACACATAAAATATTTTTTTTAAAAAAATTAAAAGATGCTGCTTGTTAGAGGCAAGTGGACACTGCTGAAGAGTTGCCCGGTACCTTTTACAGAATTAGGACAAACCAGAGTGCCCAGATAGAAAGGTGTCATAAGACATGTGACTGTAAGGCCATCCATGAAAGCTGGGCTGGGGTGTAGCTCCGTGGACAGAGTTCTTGCCTAGCATGCAGGAAGCCCTGGGTCAAATCCCCAGCCCCGCATAAACCTGATGTGATGATCTGTCATCCCAGCACTCAGGAACTAAAGACAGGAGGATTAAGAATCCAAGTCCCGTAAAGAGTTTGTCCACACTGGACTACATGAGAATCTGTCTCAAAAAAACAAAACAATGATTCGAAAGATAAATAACATGAGTGGACACCAGGCAACCCTGCCAGCCACAGTTCGGCAAGGGTGGGGTGGAAGACCCCAGAGTTCCCGCCCCCCAGGGACCACTAAGATGACCAAGCATGCTGTGGAGAGATGGGAGAGAAGGAGATGCAGAACAATGTGCAGTGAAGAGAGACGGAACTGGAGACACAAGGGTGGTGAGGAGCAGCTTAGTGTGAGCAGCCTGTGCCTTTAGCTCTCCAGCCGAGAATTAAGATTCCGAGTGGCAAAATGTGCCTGTAAGGCCGCCCACGAACTCGCCTTTTAAGTCCCTCATGTAGATTTCATGATACGTTGTCACTTGATTTTAGTGCTTGGGATAATTCTTGCTCTTCTTGGTTTCAATTGGATTTAGTTCGCCCAATTTATCTTAGCGTTCTCGTCACTCAACACCTGCTTTCATTTTTTTTAATGCAACATAGTTCTCCCCTTTGGAACATCGTACACATTACTCTTTTCATTTGAACTTTTACTGGGCAAATGATAGTTGCACATTTTTATAGGGTAGAATGAAATATGAGACATGTACATTGCAGGTCAATTTGAGATAACTAACCTATCACTGTTATTCTCTTAGCAACTCTGAAGCCTGCAGCATGTCTTATTTATTAACTGTGATCTTCACTATACACGAAGAGATGACAACGTACATTGCTTTCCTTGCTTGAGTTCTATGGGAAGGACGTGGAGGAGTGGAGTTTGAAGGTAGGTAAAACACTCACCTCGGGGAGCTAAGTCCAGATCTTTAGAACCCACTGGATGCTGGATGAAGTAATGCATGCATCTATAAGGCCAGTGCTCCCACAGTGAGGTAGGAGACAGAGGTAAATTCCCTGGAAGCTGCCCTGGAATACACACTACAGAAGCAAAGTACAAGGAGATGGTCTCAAGCAAGGCAGAAGAGGAAAAAAAAAACAGCCCCGGAGATTACCACCTGGTCCCCCCAGATCCCTCCGCATGCACACTTTACTGTATGACTCCATCTAGGAGAAATGTCCAGGGCAGGAGTCAGGCCCGGTGGCTCAGGCCTGTGATCACATCCTCAGGAGGATTACATATCCAAGGCCAGTTGGGGCACGATAGTGATGGTCTCTCTCAAAATTTTAAGAAAGGAAAGAGAGGGCTAGGAATGTAGCTCAGAGGTAGAGCATTTGGGTGAGGCCCTGGACTGAAGACCCCCACCACAGGCAAAGACAGGGACAGCAGGAAGCTGTACAAGATGGGAAGCAGCCTCAGGGGCTGGAGTGGTCTGCAGGAGGCTAGAGCATGATTGCTCATGAGATAGGATTTGCAGCCGGAGAGAAAAACACTTCAGAACCAGCAGATATGACGCACAATCTCATGAATGTCATAAGGACCTGAAATTGTTGACCTGAAAATGGTCAGTTTTATCTGATGGAAATTTAGCACGGTTTGTCAAAGCAGACACTGTGGAACTGTCTCTTGCAGTTGCAGGTCGGTGAGTCAGGTGTATGTGGCTGCTCCCAGCAGTCCCTGCCTCAGTTTACCCTTGCACGGCTCACATTGTATCCACACTGCATTCACTCCCTCACTAGTGCTTCAGGATTTAAGTTGAAGGAATTTTCCAGAGCAATCAGAGAGCCACTTTTGTCCCTCCTGCCGCTGACTGAGCCATTGCTCTTGTGGCCCTGCTAACCTGCACTTGGAGCTGAGGCTCTCTGCTTCCCTTGTTCTCCTTGCCATCTCCTGGCCTAATGCTCCCTGGGAATGGTGGGTCCCTGTCCACCTGACATCTGTACTCTTGGGTGGTGACTAAAGATGATGTCTGGGCCAAAGACAAGAGAGGGACCATCCTCGGGGAGTTGAAGGGTAAAGAGAAAGAGATCCAAGCAGAGAGATGTTAAAAAGGAGACAAAGGAGGCACAGGGTCAAAACCACAGATAATAATTAGCCCAGAGGTGAGGAGAATCAGCGGCCAGGACAGTATGCAGCTCATTCAGTCACTGCTTGCCCAGCAAGCGTGAAGCCCCGACTCCACCTCCAGCTCCACATACACTGGGTGAGCTGATGCAGACCTGTGATCTCAGTACTGCAGAGGTGGATGCAGACGGATCAGTAACTTCTACTACATAGAAGTATGAGACCAGCCTGGGAAAGATGAGATCCTGTCTCAAGAAAAAGAGACGGGTGGAGAGAGGGAAGGAAAGAGGAAGAGGGAAGGAAGAAAGAAGGAAAATGAGAAAACAATGAAAGGGAAAGGGAGGGCGGGAGACAAAAAGGCAAAAAACAAAACAACAAAAACAGCACATAACAGGAGAGGAATGAGAAAGGAAAAGAAGCAGGGGATTTCCAAACCCCAATTTGCCCCCAAGAAAAGGAAGGCTCTAGAATTCATACAACTTTGCTATGAGGTTCTAGAAGACCCCAAGCAATTCTACCCCTCTCCCTAGTAAGCCACAGCCCAAGGACCACTGATTGCAGAGGCTCCGACCAACATGTCAGATCCCTTTCCCCCACAGTTTGCACTGCGGGTACAGCTAGTGCACTGATGGCCTCTGGGGAGGGAACATAACTGGCTCATGTCCAGAGTTGCTTTCCGGACTGTTGTTGGGGCACACAGCAGAGGCCGGAGCCACTGACAAGCTCCTCCTGATTTAATGCCCCCAAACAGGCTACAGCTTCCTAAAATGAGACTCTGGGGACTACTGCCATTCCTGGTCCCCTTCACCTTCCTGTGGAGCATTCAGGAACCTGAGGTGGCAGATGGGGTCTTTATCAGTAAGTACTGGGTCCAGTTCTTAGCATGCAGAGAAAAAACTTGATGGGGTTAGAGAACAAAACACGCTGCAGGTGACAGTGCCTCCTCACCTCAGCCCCAGGCCCTGATGGGGTGATGTTTGGAGTCAGTGTTTCCCCATATCCTAGATAGATGGCCTGGCTGGACACAGCTCCTCATCTGTGGTGGCTGGCTCTCCACCATTATAAAGAATTCTTCATGGAAGTGCTGGGACTAGTGTGCATTAAAGGGACCTGGGGATAAACTAGCCAAAGCGACTTCCACTGAGGCCCAGCCTCTTCCCAGCACCACCCCATCAGCTCCCAAACCTCCCACTGCAGCTCCCCAAAGCTTCCCTGTGTGCTAAAGAGCAGCCACCAGGAGTCCCTTAGCATGATGAAGCGTGGAGATTCTGAGCACTAGACGGGTAGTGGCAGAAAGTGGATGCTTAGGAGGTCACATGACAGCTATGAATTCTGCGTCTGCTCCTCAGGAGCTGTGTGACTCTGCACGAGTCCATTGAGCCTCCCCATGCTCTAGGTCATCTCTTCTGTGTGTGCAACACTGACCAGGCCCACTCATAATTGTGTAGTGAGGAGTGAGGAGCGAGGAGAACGGCCAAGTGCCCCGGAAGTACTTCATCAGTATGACCCACTGTTCATTTAACCCAGGCACCTTGCTTGACCAAGGCTTTTCAAACTTTGTCACATTAACCTTCAAAACAACAATCTCGGCAAACAGTGAGAGCAACAGAGGCCAATCAAGAACAAAGCTCAGAATAGTCCCAAAGGGGTGGGTCCTTCTGGGGAATCTTATAGGTAGTGGAGAGAGGGATATAGAAGGTCCTGGAGATTAGATAGGAGTCATTACAGTTGGAGATGTGGCCAGTGTTGTGAAAACCCTGAGCTGCTGAGGGGGTGCCTCCTCCTGGTGACAGGTAGGGGTAAACAAGCTTCCTGAACTCTGCAGGGGTGCAGTGGGACTGGGAAGGAAGAACAATATCTCCTTCAACCCCTCACGGGACCACATCCTCTCCTCTGTAGGAAGATGCCCAACATATAAAGTAGAGTGTGATCTTGAAGAAAGAGACCAGTGTTCAGGACACAAACAGTGTCCAGTGGACCAGAGGTGCTGCCTGTTCGCCTGTGGGAAGAAATGCTTGGACCTCAGGGAAGGTACGTGTCTTGTCCCCTGCTTCCTGCCCTCCTGCTCTGTCACTGCTGTGCCTTCTGGGTCACTGAGGTTTCCTGTGTGACCCAGATTCTCATGGTGTCTGAGTGATGACACTGCTGGGCAGGGAGGGTGTCCTTTTTTATTTTTCTTTAAGTATCTGAAGTGAACAATATCTCCTTTTCTTTTAAGAATGATTATTTTCTGTGTAAATACGTTTTATCTGCATGAATACAGTATGCACCACATCCATACAGTTCCCATGGAGGAGAGAAGAGGGCATCATAACCTCTGAAATCGGTAATACAAATGGTTATGAGCTGCCATGTGGATGCTAGGAACTGAACCCAGGTCCTTTGAAAGGGCAGTAAGTGCTCTTAGAAATGAGATATTGATCCAGCCCTGGCTTTTCCAATTTGGACTCAGTTTTCTCTTTCATAAGATGGATGTAGGTACTGGGTCATGTGATCCCTTGGCTGCCCCATGGTGCTCTTCTGAGATACCCAGTAGCTATGAAAGACTCATCAAACACCAACAGTATGTCTGGCTGTAGAATAGCTTGAGGCAGGTGTGTGTGTCCCATGGGGCAGGTGTAGGTGCAACATGGGACAGGTGTGGGTGTAACAAGAGGCAGGTGTAGGTATAACAAGGGATAGGTATGTGTGTAAGATGGGGCAGGTATGGGGTGTAAGATGGGGCAGGTGTGGGTGTACCATGGAGCAGGAGTGGGTATACCATGAGGTAGGTGTGGGGTCTCCTGGCTTTTTTGTCCAGGCCTCTGTCCTCTTTATCATTTCTGGCCCCCTATTCTCTGTTCTCTCTCACACATCCTTGAATCTTACAAAAGACCATCAAAATCATTCCCCCAGTGTTACTAGTGAACAAATTCTTGGGGTGCTCGGGACACCCCTGAAGGCTCCACCTGCTCACTGTGGGCAGGAAAACTTTTCCTGGGAAAGGTATACAGGCGTTGGAAACTGAAGGATGGGTAGTGTGCAGGAAGATATGGGGAGGAGCAGCTTAACAGACACTACTAGCAAGTACTCATGGGAAGGCTCTGTGTTAGAAGACGTGATCAGGACTGGAAATGCTGGCAAGTGGAGAGGGTGAAGCTGGATGAAGGAGGGAGTTTCAGGGCTACCCTAGATCCTCCCCGTGATCCATCCCCTGGCTGTAGTCTGCTGGGGTTCTGGTAACTTTCAGACACAAGTTTGAAAGGATGCGTGTTAGGAGCAGCAAACAAGAGAAGCTGTGGAGAGGGAGGACATGGGGTTGGGGGACAACTTTGTCATGAGCTAGTGGATCAGTTACTCTGGAACCTGATGTCCAGTAGACTGGAGAGGTTTGAATTTAGATGGATGCCTGGCAAAAGGAAAGAAAGCAGGAACATTTGTGAGGCAGGATCATCAACATGCTAAGGAGAAGCGACAAAAGAGCTGTGTGCAATGGCTGCATCTGCTCCTGCAAAGGTTCTGTCCTGACAGACAAGGTGGTACTTTGTGTTACCATCCTGCAGATGAGAAAACCGAGACCAAAGCAGTTCAAGTGACTGGTCACTAAACTGGGAGCACAGCTCTGTGCTAGATAAAAAGAGCAGTGGACAAAAGAAGGGGGCAGGGCTGTCCCCTAGGGAGACAGGCATCCAAATATCTGTCTCCTATGATTTCCCCACAGACGTATGCGGTCTGCCACGGGATGCTGGTCCCTGCTTGGCCTACCTTCCACGCTGGTGGTATAACGAAGAAACTGACCTCTGTACCAAATTCATCTATGGTGGTTGCCAAGGGAACCCTAACAACTTCCCATCTGAAGGTATATGCACAGTTGTCTGCAAAAAGAAACGTAAGTGCTCAAGGTCCCCAACCTTCATTCTTACTAAGTCTAATCAGCCATCTGAGCATTGGTCCTTTCCAAGACCAGGGCAGTCCTGGAGGTGGAGACAGAAGAGCTAGGAGGTGGGGATAACAGGGAGGCAGTAGGCAGAGGGAACCTGCACGTCTGAGGTGAATCGTGAGAGTGCAACGTTAACAGGAGTGGGTAGCACCCACAGCAACTCAGAGGAGGGGCATGAGGCCTGCCATGGGCACCACACTGAAGCAACAGGTATAAAGTGACAATCAGAAGGCGTAGTCATGCTGAGCCCAGCAAGCACACCTCTTCTGGCTTCCCTGCTTGCCAGAGGATCCCATCCCCCTTTCCATTGGCTGAAAGATCTGTTTCCTAAGGTGACTGAAGCCAGCATGCCCATCCTTATCCTTGTGTCTTGCACAAATGTCTTCCAGGATATAAGGATGAAGAGGCTCCAAGTCTTGGCTAATAGTCTGAGGCTTTCTTCCCCTGAGTCCAACACCTGTCCCGGATTGGCTGCCAGTGGCCAAGTCTCAGCCACGAAGACTTTGGCTGTTGCCAGACCAGAACCCCAGAATTTGCTTATTCCCTTCCCAGACCCCAGCTTCTCTTCAGATGTCATACCCTTTAACCTTTGACCCCTTCTTAGTCTGTGATTCTTATCACCTCAACTTTCAGGGCTCAAATTTATTCCTATGAAGACTCTCGTTCCTCCTAATAAAGGATCCTGTGAGTTCTGGTGCCTCAGAGTCTCAAAAACTCATCTGTTGTCTGCAGGTGTTCACATCTGTTCCTAGTCCTCTGTGTGCAAAATCACAATTGTGAGTCAGGATAAAACTGTCTGTCTGTCATAAGATGCTAAAGTGTCTATCAATCATAAGATGCTAAAGTGTCTGTCATAAGATGCTAAAGTGTCTATCATAAGATGCTAAAGTGTCTGTCTATCATAAGATGCTAAAGTGTCTATCATAAGATGCTAAAGTGTCTATCATAAGATGCTAAGGGCCAGAAGCCTTAACACCAAGAGGATCATTTGAAAAGTATCTAGAAATGTGATGGAAAGTATTTCAAATAAGAACACAATTCACAACCAAGTTTTTAAAAGATGTGTGTGTGTGTGTGTGTGTGTGTGTGTGTGTGTGTGTGTGTGTGTTTGAGTGCATGTGAATGGAGTCATAATGGTTCTGAGAAGATTGAAGTGGGTGCTTGGAAACCAGTGGTGACAGCTGCTGGCTTGCAGAGTCCCTGTGGTCAGGCTGGGAGAGAGTGAGCACTCCCTTCTGTTTGCTATAAAAGCAGAGGAATAGGAAAGGGGGATGGTGAGGTAGAAAAGAGGCCTTCATGCTCTCTTGACTGCTTCCTGCTGTCTGGGGGTGTTGACATCTTTGGGCCAGAAAACTAGGATGCTGGTCAGATCCTGGGAGAGCTGAACGTTTCAGTCACTGTCCGGGCTGCGGCATCATCTGGGGCTAGGAAGGTGCAGCCCTACTTGAAGCAGTCTGCAAAGCTGGACCAGCTAGGGTAGCTGCTTTGAAGCTGTCCAGGATGCAGATTTTGGAAGAACACCTAGACCTGGAAGATGGTGAGCAGAGTAGGTGTGGTGTATAGGGCGGAAGGTAAAGGTAAGGACTTTAGGGGAATTCTTTTTTCTTAGGTGTAATTAGAAACTTTTAGGCCCATGGTACAGGTAGTTGGGGGAGGGAATTCCAAAATCAGGGCAAGGGGGAGAGATCCCCCCTCCTTAGGAACAGGCAGTAGGCAGGGAAACTTAGGTTGTTGATGAACAGGAGTACTTGCCTGGAGTTCATTTTGTCCTTGAGAGGTGCATTCAAGTTGATTCCCCGAAGCTTTTAAGAACTTCTTAAGTTTACAAAGAGAGATAAGTTTAGATATGTTAGTATCACCGTTTGTAATCTGAACTGAAATCCACATTGTAGAAAAGGCAGTAGACTCACACCTTTGTGTCATACTAGAAGCTTGACTTTGGGTTAAAAGCATGAACACTCTTTCCTCTGTCCAGGAGATTGGCTGTATGTAGACTGGACAGATGTTTTTAGCCCAATGAGAAGCACCTTTAAGTCTATATTTAGAAGACAACCGAGGGAAATTTAAAATCTCACTGTGATACTAGTAGTCAATACTTACCAGAGCTAGATTCATTGCTTATCAGAATTCCATGGATTAATATTAAAACTCTGAACACTTACAGTCTTGCAGTAACAGTAGCATAGCCAGGGAAAGAAATCTGAAGCAGTTTTTATGTTATGTGTCCCTTAAATCACTTTGTTAGAGCAAGTTAAGCTTTTGTGTCCTCAGACCTTATATAAACTTTTTTTTCTTTCCAGTAATTCCCCAGGAGACACAGATGAGAGCCGTCAGTGTAAAGCAAGTTCCTTTAAATGAAGAAATAGTAAAAAGTTACTTTGAATCAAGTTTATTTCTTTTCTGAGTCCTGCAACAAGGTAAACTGTGTCTAGACCTAGTAGTAGCTCTGGGAGACTGAGACCTGTGGCCTGGCTTTTACATATGAAAAGATCTAAGAAGGCAGCTGAAGCCTAGGCAGGTAAACTGGCAAATCCATCACTAGAGTGGCCATCAACCCCTCAGAGATCTGAGAAGCATGAATTTCACCTGAGTAAACAGGCAGTGTAGACCAAGCAGCTTCTGAATCTACTAAAAATGACAGACTCACCAGCTACTGGGACAGCCACCCTATGTTCCTCCATGGTCAGTGGGGGACAAAGGTCCCAGGGCAGCACCAGTCTTTGCCAGGCCCATGAGATCCAACAGGCTGGCCTATGGGGCAGGAAGTTGGGGATGAGCCTACCTTGTCTAGGCAAAGTGGGGCAATCAACCCCCCAGGGTCTTGTTTGTCCACGGTTTGGACAGTGTCCTGGCAGCAGCTGAGGTGAAGGACAGTTTTTAGCCCAGTGTCTAGCTTTGCTGTATTTAAAGCAAGCTCCAGGTGGAGGTTCTTCTGTGTCTGTCGTCTTCTTTGAAGGAGATTCTTGGTGCTGCCAGGATCTGGTATGTCTATCATGAAAAGCTTTTTTTTTTTTTTTTTAAAGTTTTATTGCATTATGATGAGAAAAGTTACATGATTTCAATTTATTTGAATTTGTTAACATTTAAAAACATATTTTAAGTAAATAGAATTAAATCACATTCTTGTTTTCCTTTTGTACCCCAACTCTCCCAGAGTCCCCCTTCAATAATTACAATATCTTTTTTTGTCATAGTCTTTAACATTTATAAAATATTATAACAATAAAAATAAGTATTATAAGCCGGGCGGTGGTGGCGTACGCCTTTAATCCCAGCACTTGGGAGGCTGAGGCAGGTGAATTTCTGAGTTTGAGGCCAGCCTGGTCTACAGAGTGAGTTCCAGGACAGCCAGGGCTACACAGAGAAACCCTGTCTCGAAAAAAAAAAACAAAAAAAATGAGTATTATAAAAGTTGTTTGATATAAAACAACACTGAATTTAACAGTCTTATGTAGATGCTTGTCTATGGCAATACTGAAAAAACATACGTTTTTCTCAATATAAATTTTAAATTACTCCAAACATATTAACTGTATATTTCAAAATAATACATCACTACTAGTATTTTCTTAAATGAACATAAATATATAAAGTCTTTTCTGTTTGTTTGTTTGTTTTGTATTTAGTAGAGCTTAAAATCTTGGCTGCTACTGTGGTAACTTGATACAAGAGTTACAAATGTCAAGTAAAGCATTCAGTCTCACTCTTTGTTCTCTTACAAGCCACCTCCCAAGTTAATTGTCTACATTTCTTTTGGGTATATAAATACTTTTAAAATATGTAAGCTGTTCTGAAAACCATAGTATAGTGTAAAAACATGAAATAAACAATACTACTAATAGAGAGGCTGAGATAGGAGAAGCAAGATCTCAAGACCATTATGTTGTACACAGCAAGACACTGTCACGAACAAACAAGCTGAAGGTCTATGTGGATTGTACAATATTGGACCTATTTCTCCAATTACCAAATTAGAGAGATCATTGCATGACAATCAACAAATTTCTAATTCCTCATATTTTTGGATTTCAATCGATTAGGATATGTTGGTAATATTAGTTTTCATATTAAGATATTAAGAAAAAGTAATTGTTACTTCCTGTTGTTTTTGTTGTAAGAGGTGGAATTTGGTTTGTGTGGATTTGTTGAAAGATTACTTTCTTGCTTCTTCTAAGGTGTAGTTTTACTCCCTATTTTGATGTTTTCCGTCTATTATCCTTTGTAGCGCTGGATTTGTGGAAAGATATTGTGTAAATTTGGTTTTGTCATGGAATATCTTGTTTTCTCCATCTATGGTAATTGAGGGTTTTGCTGGGTATAGTAGCCTGGACTGGCATTTGTGTTCTTGTAGGGTCTGTATGATATCTGCTCAGGATCTTCTAGCTTTCATAGTCTCTGATGAGAAGTCTGGTGTAATTCTGATAGGTCTGTCTTTATATGTTATTTGACCTTTTCCCCTTATTGCTTTTAATAGTCTTTCTTTGTTTTGTGCATTTGGTGTTTAGATTATTATGTGACAGG
>JADRCD010218898.1:0-14804 GCA_019843815.1 Montemys delectorum
GGAATCAAATGTGTTCCAGAACCCATGGCTCCCGGCATTATCGGTTGCATGGCTCTCAGTCAAGTGCTGCTTTGCTGAGGCTATGTTCCAAGGCTGTTGCCAACATCTCCAACACCACCCACACGTGCTGCGAAGTCCTAGCGGCATAGAGAGTGGCGGGAGAGCAGTCCAAGCTGCCGTCATGGTGACAGCATGTCTGAAATACTGCCGGTTACGACACAACTCCTGGGACATAGGAGACCTTCAGCACAGTCTAGGGATTGATAGGTTGTTCTCGGACAGGAATAGACAGGCCAGTGATGCTGCTGAGATTAAGAACTGAGCTCTGGAGAGGCTTCAGAGTATAATACACCTATACGGCCAGGCCTGGTGGTGCTTGCCTTTCATCCCAGCATTCTTGAGACAGAGGCAGATAGATCTCTGTTCTACAGAGTGAGTTCCAGGACAGCCAGAGCCACATAGACCCTGTCTCAAAAAAATTAAAACAAACAAACAAACAAAAAAACCTAACCTCTAGTCCTAACAAACATTTTTGAACATTTACTGTGGACCAGGAGTTACAGTGTTCACCTAAGATTCCCATTTAATTAATATAATAATAATAATAATAATAATAATAATAATAATAATTTGTTGTTGTTGTTTTTCCAGACAGGGTTTCTCTGTCTAGGCCCAGCTGTCCTAGAACTCACTCTGTAGACTAGGCTGGCCTCAAGCTCAGAAATCCTCCTACCTCTGCCTCCCAAGTACTGGGATCAAAGGCATGCGCCACCACCGCCCGGCAATAATAATAATTTTATTATGTTTTTCCATACATTTTGACTTCGGTTATTCATGTTCCTTGAATCTGCTTTCGGACGCAGTTCTCGAGGAAACTTTACACACAGCCTCGAAACACAGAGGCAATTCCTCTCATGAAACAAAGCCTTTCAGCTCGGTGATAGAGGTGTGGACAGAGCACCATCATAGGCTGTGAGATTCCTAGTTCAGGGGCCATCGAGGATCAAGCAGGTGGCCCATATGAAGGTTAGGCAGTATGAACCACAACTTTTCAGCAAGAAAGACTAACTACAATTTGGTATGTAAAATCTGCATTGGCTTGCCACACAACCAGGCCCCAGGCTGCCCTTTTTCAGTTCTAAGAGACCCAGCATCCTGCCTGTTGGCATTTCGTCTAGGCTCTGCCCCACAGTTACCTGGCAACAGCCAGGCATACCAACTCACTATAAAAGGGGATGCTTGCCCCTCCTCACTCTCTTCTCTTCTCTTCTCTTCTCTTCTCTTCTCTTCTCTTCTCTTGTTCTTGCTCCCTTACTCTCTTCCCCCTCTCTCCCCATTCCTCTCTCCATGTGCTCATGGCTGGCCTCTCTCCTCCTCTTCCTCCTCTTTTCTTTCTCTCTCTCTCTCTCTCTCTCTCTCTCTCTCTCTCTCTCTCTCTCTCTCTCTGCATTTCTCTGTCTCTACTCCCTCAACTCCCCTCCCCATGCCCTAAATAAACTCTATTCTATACCACACATCCTGTGGCTGGTACTTCAAGAGGAAGGGATGCCTCAGCATGGGCCCGCAGAGGTACCCCATCCCCCACACCATACTGCGCCTCCACCAAACATATCCCTGGTTTCTCTTTATAAAACACAACATTGGCAACCCTACACAGAGATGTGAAGAAGTCGACAGTGGGAGTCACTTCAGGGGGAAGAGTGGAGGTTGGTACCATCTTCGCTCATGGTGGAAACCCTGTCTGGGAAAACCAAGCAACCAACATAGTCATTAGGGAGCCGTGCTTCCCTGGCAGGCTGCCACCAGGTGCTCCCTCCACCCACGAGTCAGTTCTTCAGTCCTGCCCTGGTTCTCATCTGTGGAGTGGGAAGAGTCATCCTAGGCTAACTAGCAATTTGCCTCCCCCAGACCGAAGGGGAAAAATGAGGTAAAGCTTAAGAAGAGCTTTGATCTTTGTGGAACGAAGCCACTGGACATCCTTATTAATTACAGTAACGAAGGAAAATACTATCCCTGGTAGGAGGGAAATGAGAGGAAAGCAAAGAGCAGAACATATAGGAGTCTCCAGGCCTGGTTTGTACCCACCCAGCCCCGTGACTTTTGAACATCTATTTGTCAGGCATAGTGCCCCAATACATTTAAGATCTGGTGGGAAAGCTAGTACATGCACAAATTCCAATAAGTAGACTTTATGAAAATCTATTACTTTCTGAGAAAACGATTCCATATACTCTTGCAGGGCAAGATATAGGACCCCCAGGTCTAGATAAATAGACCAAGCTTCAAAGCCACTGTGATGGTTAACCTCAATTGTCTACTTAATAAGATCTAGAATGGCCTGGGTGAGGGGCCTCGGGTGTGGCTGTAAGGGATTGCCCGGGTTATCTTAACTGGTGTGGGAAGGCCCACCCACTGTGGGTGGCATCATCCCCCTGAGCTGCAGCAGGCATTCATTGCTCTTTGCTTCCTGATTCTCTATCTGATCCGAGCAGCTGCTTCAAGCTTCAAAGTGTCTTCCCCCACCATGAGGGACTCTCCTGTGAACCATGAGCTAGAATAAACCTTTTCCTCCTGACAGAGTGTTTTATCACAGCAACAGAAGTAATTAAGATACCTGTGAATTGACCTTGGTCCGTTCAAGGCCACTATGAGGTTTTAAGTTTAAATTATTTTGATTAAGAGATCTATAAAACTAAACTGTCTCTAATCCTGTATTCCTACTTGCCCAAAGATAGATAATTTCCTGGAATTCTGGGGACTGTCGTTCATAGAAGATGATAAAGCACATCTTTTCACGTCTGTAAACAAGCTTGGTTGCCCCAACTGAACAAGATGTGCTTGATCACATGTAGGCTAGAGGTGCCTAGGGAGGAGGACCCTCAGGAGGTACGCTCCCCCCCATCAGACATGGCAGGAAGGGATAGCCTTTCTAATCCTCTGACTGCTGTTCTGGGAATCCAGAGTCAGGACTTAGCCAGTGTTCATCGTCCTGGCCAGCATTTAATAAAACTTGCTTCAAATTTGGCTCAGAAATTATAGTAGTGGTCTTTCTCGCCCAGTGGGGTTAAAACGACCCTACAGAACTGACTGCTTCAAATCCTTACAGACGTGGGCTACTCCTTCTAAGGTTGCAAAGTGTAATGAGCTCAGAGCTGCCGTGGAACCTGGGGATGTCTGCAGTGCTAGCGGGTACCTGCCAGCCCAGCCCTCCAGTGAGGTTAAGTTCCTTTGTCCTTAAAATTATTCTACCTCCCATGGTCATCTTAGTTACAGGAGAGAAACTGGCCCCACAAATGCAATCTCTCATCAGTTATTGTTTAATTTAATTACATTATTTAATTAATTAATTTAACTACAAACATTTATTTATTTACTTACTTACTTATGTATTTATATATTTATTGTGTCAGTGTGAGCACACGCCACAGGGCACTTGAAAAGGTCAAAGGGCAGCTTGCAGGAGTCAGTTCTCCCTCTCCACCATGTGGGTCTCTGGGATCAAACTCAAATTTTTCAGGCTTGGCAACGAGTACCTTACCCCACAGAGTCACCTCACCTGCCCTCTCTCATCTGTTCTAAGATTCATGTGCTTCACTTTTTTTTTTTTTTTTTTTTTGGTTTTTCGAGACAGGGTTTCTCTGTGTAGCCCAGATGTCCTGGAACTCACTCTGTAGCCCAGGCTGACTTTGAACTCAGAAATCCTCCTGCCTCTGCCTCCCAAGTGCTGGGATTAAAGACATGCACCACCACCGCCCAGCACGCATCACATTTTTAATCTCTGAAATTTGGAAACATCTTGCAGTCTTTGTCTATTGCAACCGATGGCGATCTTCTTATTTCCCTATTAGTAGCACATAAACTAAGGTAGGATTTTAGACACACTGAAGATCGGATCTAGTGAGATTTTAGAGCACTACTCCTGTGGTTTCCTCCTTGGAAATCCTCTCCAAGCCATGTCTACTCTTCTTTCTACTCCCCACAAGATCCCTCGGATTTCACTCTCCCTGAGGCTTACTGAAGTGAATCGGCCTTCCTGCTTCACATCTTTTGAAAGCCAAGACAAACCTCTTTAGAGGAAGCAGACTGTCGATGGAGGCTGGTGTGGGCTTGTGAATAAGGAAGCACCCAGGGTGGACGGCTTCTCTGCTGCCTGTATTAGTGATTAACTTTACCAAACCTGCCAGCTTCCCCCACCCCAACCCCCATCCTCATCTGTTACATTTGCTCCTGAGAGATAGGGAGGGCAGCCTTCCCTGGTGCTCAGACCTCTTAATTCCTCCTTCTGAGCATCGTGGGGTCCCTTTCTCTCGTTGTCCCATCTCCAGGACCGGGCTAGAAGCAGCTGTCATTGGGGTTGTCCTTTGTGGCTAGGGTCAGAGCCCCATGCACGCTCATATCCAGCTGCCAAGTTATAAGCTGGGACGGGAAGGAGAGCTTGTTCAAAAACAAGAGCAAATTGTCACTTTCCCTTTTGCAACCATGCGATTCTTGTCATGTTTTGATTTCAGAGCAGCTCCAAGATTCTGGGACAAAAGGCACTATCTATAAGCATGATTGTGAGACTAAAGGGGGCTCTGAGCAAAACAAAGTCCTTTTATTACCAGAGAATTGGAGAGACTCCTCGCTAAATATAGTTACTCCATGGAAATGTATTTTCTCCCTTTTTTTCTACCAATGATCACCTACACCCTATTTGTAACCGGTTCAGAATGTTTCTACCTGTTCAGCTCTATGTGATCTTGTAGCCAACATATATAGGGTATTCCCATAAGTATCTCATTCAGTCCCCTCCGAAGCTCTTTGGGGCCAGGCACCATTGCTAGCCCGTCTCACCATTAAGGAAATGGAGTCCTGGAGATCTCTGGCAACTTAGCAGAAGCCAGAACTGGTAAGCCTCAGAGCCAGGATCTGAGCTTGTCTCGATAGTACGAATGAGGACTGTCTTCCTTTGTGTCAAGAGGAACACTGGGAGGCACCACAAAGAAGGGAGCATGCCACCTGATCTTTAGCTAGCAGTCATTGGGTCACCAAGGCAAGTGTGAAGAAATTGGCCAACTGCGGCTCTTCCACACATGGTTCGGGGTGGGAACATCTTGGCTGGCCAGGTTCTCTGAGAGTTCAGGGCTCAAGGCTCTGTTTGGCCCATAGGAAGTGCTGAGTGTCCCTCCTCATTTCCCTAAGGTACGCTCAGACCCTGTAGCTTTCCTGGAGTTCAGTAAGAAGGACATTTCTTTTTTTTTTTTTTTTTTGGTTTTTCAAGACTGGGTTTCTCTGTGTAGCCCTGGCTGTCAAGAAGGATAGTTCATCTCGAAGCATCAGAGGAGGGATGCCACAGGAGAAAAGACAAGGATCGTACTTCTCGGCTTTGGGAAACGGACTAATTTTTAAAAATCACTCTTTGATGATTTCATACTTTTCAGACTCTCAGCAGAAGCAATGGAGCTTAGAGACTTCCTTGAGCTGTGCGTTAAAGGGCTATCTTTCTTTATTTCCATTGCTGTGGCAACCAAAAATAACTTGGGGTTTGTTTGGCTACCATTTCCATGGCACATTCCAGCCTTGCAGGAACTCAGGACAGGAACTGAAGCAGGAACCTGGAGACAGGAACTGAAGCGCCAACTATGGTGGAATGCTGTTTGCCGGCTTGTTCAGCCTGCTTTCTCACGCGCCTCAGGACCACCTGACCACGGATAGCATCCTCCTACGTCAAACATCCATCAAGAACACGCCTCACAGACTTGCCCACAGGCCGATCTGATGGGAGCATTTCCCATCTGATGGTCCCTCTTCCAAAATGACTCTCGCTTGTGTCAAGAGTTGACAAAAACCTAACCAGGGCAAGAGTTGACGGCCCTGGAAGAAAGACAAGAATGGAGCAGACTCCCAGGAGTCTACTGCGCAGCCCAACACTATGAGGGCAAGCTGGGAAAGAAGGACAGGAGAGCGTGACAGTGTGAAGAGTCCCTGGGAAGGGCTGGGTGTGTGCCCGCCCCTTCCCATATCAAGAGCAAGTCCTGGTGGTAGAACCAGAACCACAAAAGAAGCATATCTGTGTGTGTCTCGGGAAATGAGGTCTCCACTTGTTGTCTGGGCTCTGAGTCCCTTGCTGTTCCTCCAGGTGCCGACTCTATGGTTTCTCAGACTAAATTCTGTCCTTTCTTTCCAAAGTCCTGTGCTGAGGTCCTGACTCCAGGACCTCGGAGTGGCACTGTGTTTGGAGGCAGAGCCTTTGAAGAGGCGACTGAGTTAAGATAAGGCATATGTGCACGTCTAATATGGCTGGTGCTTTTACATAAAGAAGAGAGCAGAGCAGAGCCCCATAGTGTAGAGAAGACACCATAGGTAAGCCAAAGAGAAAGCCACCCTGCCAACACCTTCATCTTGGACTCCTGCTTCCAGCCCTGTGAGGAAACAGGTCCCCACTATTTAAGTCACACAGTCTGGGATACTTTATGATGACTGTCCTCACAAACTAATGAGCATGGGACCCACCCTCAGAGTCACAGAGCTGCTTGGGTCTCCCAGGAGGCTGTGTCTGTGGCCCCCAAGAGCTGTTCCCCCCATTTCTCTCAGCTCAGCAGCCCATTTTCCCCTCATATCAATGTCTCCTAGCAACCTGTCTGTGATCCAGGCCAGGAATTCTTTCATCTTCCCTTGGGATGGAGGGAGCCATCCATGAAACCAGAAATGTGAACTGAAGGTGACATGTGGGCCCAGCTTTACCTCAGATAGTTAAACACACTGACAGGCTTTCTAGGAAAACATCAACACAGGACAGGAAAAATAGTGGTGAACTTATGTAGCCTGTGAGGCCCGTGGAGGACACTGGCTTATCCAATCTTCATGATTAACCCAGAAAGACGGCTTGATCACGATAGCCTCCCATGGGAGAAATGAGAGCTGGACCTGAAGTGCTGGTATGGGCTTGGTGTGTTTCACCTGGTCAAGGTTCAGCCATGCTCACCAATGCAGCACTGTTAAAAGATGGTGAAGGCTAGACATTGAAACAGAAGACTGTGATCTGAACACTCGGGGACCTGAGGCAGTAAGGTACCAAGTTTAAGGCCGGCTGGACTCAGGAACAGAGTGAAACACTGGAGAGAGAGACAGAGAGAGAGAGAGAGAGAGAGAGAGAGAGAGACAGAGAGACAGAGAGACAGAGAGAGACAGAGACAGAGAGACAGAGAGAGACAGAGACAGAGAGACAGAGACACAGACACAGACAGAGAGACAGAGAGAGAGAGAGAAAGAGAGAGAGAGAGAGAGAG
The DNA here is from genome assembly GCA_019843815.1 of Montemys delectorum. Taxonomy (NCBI): domain Eukaryota; kingdom Metazoa; phylum Chordata; class Mammalia; order Rodentia; family Muridae; genus Montemys; species Montemys delectorum. Next base: position 7,269 of record JADRCD010218898.1, read on the forward strand.
ACAGACAGACAGACAGACAGACAGACACAGACAGAGACCCAGAGTGACAGACACACAGAGACAGAGATGGGGGGAGCACTATTAAGGGGGGGACTCTTGGGTCATTGAACACTGTCCTTGGAACCACTGGTGAGTTTTCCTCCCGCGGTTTGACCACCATGACATTGTCTGTCACAGGCTGATATAGTCTTAGCACCCCTTGCCGCCCACACTGCTCTCCCTGCTGCCCTCCTCCATTGAATGCTAAATAAGCTTCATTGCCACTCAAGGTACTCAGCTGTAGGTACGCCATTAAAGGAGCAGAAAATGGACAAAACCAGGCAGTTAGTGACTGAGCAGGGTTTTACAGCCTCGACTGTGTGCCTGTAACATGGGGATAACTCCACACTGCCTCCTTAGACAGCTAAGTGGCCACTTCCCCCTCTTTCTGCACAAATGTCTCTTGCCTAACACCTTGGGAAGAATGAATAATCAGCAAGTTGATAAATTATACTCACTTCACACAAACAAGCCGATTGTTATTTTGCCTCTCACAGGTGTGGCTTGATTGCAGACCATTAGTGACCATTAATAAAAGAAACCTGGGCTGCAATTGACAAGTATGTTTGAATTTCCCGAGGCTTGCATTTCACACCAGGGAGCTGAGCTCAGCCAATATTTTCACACTCTAACACCTGCAACAGAGGCATAAAGCATGATTTAACCAAGGTAACATTTTTTCACTGGAGACTTAAATATAAACCCAAGGATAATTTTCGAACTTGATCATTGCTTCCCATGATCACCGTAGGCCCTAGCTCACCACAGAGATAAGCCCAAAAGGTCTTGAAAATCTGTTAAGCTGCCCAGGAAGGTTCTGGACATATTGCAGAACCCTTTGGTGCCTCCCCTGAGTCAACCTAAACTTTATTCATTCACTATTAAATAAATATTGGCTGGTCCTACTGTAAGGCTCTCAGGATAGGGATGAACGAAACAAGATGGATGTCTATGGGGAGAATGGACAAAAAGTGACAGACAGTTGTAGAGTAGAGGGATGGCCATGTCCTGAAGGGGTTGATGTTCCCACATCCCAACTTCCATGAGGAAAATTCCTTTCCAGCCAATAGGGGAAGCTATTGAAAAGGAATTCCAGCCCCTTTTCCACAAACCTCTCTGAAAAAGAACTCCACACTAGGTTTTCTCTCTTCCTCTTCCTCTTCCTCCTCCTCCTCCTCCTCTTCTTCTTCTCCTTCTTCTTCCTCTTCCTCTTCTTCTTCTTCTTCTTCTTCTTCTTCTTCTTCTTCTTCTTCTTCTTCTTCTTCTTCTTCCTCTTCTTCTCTTCCCATCATGCTATAGTCTTCCTCATGTGAAACGAGGTAGATGAGGTGAGGTGAAATGAGGCAAAATAAAGTGTGGTGAGGTGAAGAGAGGTGAGGTTATGTGATGTGAGGTGAGGTGACATGAGATGAGGGATGTGAGGTGAGGTGAGGTAAGATGAGATGAGGTGAGATGACATGACATGAAATGGAATGAGGCAAAATGAAGTGAGGAGAGGTGAGATGACATGAGGTGATGTGAGGTGAGGTGAGATGATGTGAGCTCTTGCTCTGTCTTGCTACCCCCCCCCCCCCATGTACTCGTGGACGGCCTCTACTTCTCTACTTCTCTACTCTCTTTCTCTCTGCCTCTACTACAGTCTTAAGTCCCCTCCCTATACCCTGAATAAACTCTGTTTTATACAAAAAAAAAAAAAAGTAAGATGATGTGAGGTAAGGTAAGGTGAAATGAGATGACATGAGGTGAAGTGACATGAGGTGAGGTGAGGCAAAGCCTGTTATGGACTGTCTGACAATGTATCAGAAAGATGAAGACCTGAGGAGATGGCTCAGATGGTAAAGTGCTTGCAGCACAAGCGTGAGGACCCGGGTTCAATCCTGAAACCGACAGGGAAATGCTGGACATGCTAGGGTGAGCTTACATTACCATCCCTGAAGAGGCTGAGACAGGAAGAGTTCTGGGGGTGACTGGCCAGTCAGCAGAGGCTAAACAGTACACTCTAGGCCAATAAGAGAACATTACCAAAGGAGGCAAAGGAGGTGGCCAGCATTCTGAAGATGAAACCCAAAACTGTCTTCCAGCCTCTACACATACATACATACATACATACATACATACATACACACATACACACATACACACATACACACATACACACATACATACAAACTCATTGACTAATTAAAATAAAAAGGCTCATCTTCTTCAGGTGATCCTGAATCATCAATAGTGTCAGGAAGGTAGCATATAGAGAGTGGACCTGTTGGCAAAGGGATGATTATTAACCTGACTGGGCACCTAGAGACCTCCCTGCAGCACACAGAACATGCATGACTTATGAGCTAGAGAAGGAAATACAGGGATCACCCGCATCCCTCCCTGTTAACAGGTTGGGAATGGGAATGGTTCCCTGAGGCCAGGGAACTGATGAAAATGGCAGCTGTGGTGTGAGAAGACATCTCAGAGAACACAAACAGGATGGAGGAAACAACGGTCAACTACCAATCGAGTCCTAGACCAACCGATGCAGAGCAGTGGTAGACAGTGACTGTTCCGACATAGCGGAGGGACAACGCTGAAGTAAGACAGATACTAGGACTGTAATGACAACCAATGGCTCAAAAAAGGGAATAGGATGAAATAATTAAAATCTGGGGAGAGAGAAGGAGGGAGAAAAGGAGGGAAGGAGGAAGGGAGAGAGAGAGAGAGAGAGAGAGAGAGAGAGAGAGAGAGAGAGAGAGAGAAAACAAAAATCTAGAACTTTGTGTCCTCTGAAATCATCCTCCTCCAAAAATAAAAGGAAAATGAATCCTTTTTGGAGCAGAAGAAAGCATGTGCCCCCCCCCATCCATCTTGCAATAATAATAATAACAATAACAACAACAACAACAATAATAATAATTCTCCAGAAAGAAAGAAAAAATGGTTTGGGTCAGAAATTCAAACACACAGAGAGGGAAATGTGGCGGCTCTTCCTGGTGGTCAACTTGACTATACGCGGAATGAACTACAATCCAGGACTGGGAGGCTGCTCACCTGTGATCCAGATCTGGAGGCTGGGAGATACAAGGTTCTGACCTGGATCTTGGCATGGAGATCTTGAGGCACAGTGGCTATGAATCCCAGGAGACTAAGGCAAGGAGATCTCTGAGTTCAAGGCCATCTGGGACAAAGCAAGTCCCAGACCCAGGCACGGTAGTACACATCTTTAATCTGGGCCACACCTTCTGCTGAGGACCTAGATAAGGACACTGGAAGAAGGAGCATCGCCTTGTGGGACTGAGCAACTTGTAGATCCTTGGACTCCCATCCACAGCTGCCCATTGTTGGGGAGTTGGACTACAGTCTGTGAGTCACCATAACAAATTCCCTTACTATATAGACTACCCATAAGTTCTGTGACTCTAGAGAACCCTGACTAATACAGAAGGGCATTAGAGAAGGAAGATGAGAGGGAAGAATTTAAATGCTGGGGACTGGCAGTAGAGAAGACAGGAGAAGAGGAGCAGAGAGGAGGGGAGGAGGCGCTCTGGTGGTCGCGGTAGGGAGGCTCCTGTCATAACATCTCCCTACTACTGTGCCAAAGCAGACAAAACCAAAGGCCCTGCCGCCAAGAGAGCACCGCCTAGGGAGACCCCACTGTCTGACATTCACAACAACAGCGCCCAAAGTTTCTGCCTCAGAATCTAAAGAGGAAAACCACCATGCACTCTTCTGAGGAGATGGGATTTATTTTTTTTTAAGAGTTGGTCAAGAAAAAAGAAAAGAAAATAAATAAAAGAAAAAAGAAAAAAAGAGTTGGTCAGTGGGCCTGGTGAGATGGCTCAGTAGGTAAGAGCACTGACTGCTCTTCCGAAGGTCCTGAGTTCAAATCCCAGCTACTACATGGTGGCTCAGAACGACCCGTAATGAGATCTGATGCCTTCTTCTGGTGCATCTGAAGACAGCTACACTGTACTTATTTATAATAATAAATAAAAATCTTTGGGCTGGGACGAGCAGGGGCTGAGCAAACAGGGTCAAGCAGAGGTCCTAAAATTCAATTTCCAACAAGCACATGAAGGCTCACAGCCATCTGTGCAGCTACAGTGTACCCACATACATAAAATAAATAAGTCTTTTAAAAAAGAGAGAATTGGTGAGTGTCTCCATCTTTTTTTTAAAGATTTGCTTATTTATTTAATGTATATGTAGCTGTAAACCATAGCTGTCTTCAGACACACCAGAAGAGGGCACCAGATCCCATTACAGATGGTTGGGAACCATCATGTATTTGCTGGGAATTGAACTCAGGACCTCTGGAAGAGCAGTTAGTGCTCTTAATCACTGAGCCATCTCTCCAGCCCAAGGATGAGCTTTTTAAACAGAGCAGCTGGATAAGGAAAAGGGGGGGGGGTGTATGATAGAATGGAGAAAGTCATGAGGAGTGGCCCCAAGTCTTCAATATAGGGAAGAGGTCAGCTCAAGAACTTTAGAAAATTCCACAGGACCCCTCCCCTCCTGGCAGCGAAAGGTCATAAAGAACATCTGCACCCCTCCCCTCCCGAAGGGAGGGGCTAATTATATTCCTCAGACGACAGGGAGGAGGGACTGACCACTGGAGCTCATAGACACATTCCCTGACCTTTGGCCACCCACCTCATTCCCTATAGACCAATCAGTTTAAAAGTCACACTGTTCTGCCAATCACATTGTGCTTAATGGCTGCACGTGGTCGTTCTTTCTCTCCATGTGCAGTGCAACCCCGACATGTTGGAACGATAAATTCCTCTTGCTTTTTTTGCATCAGTTGCTGGCTCTGCGTCGTTCATTCAGAGAGTCCCCGGAAGCCAAGCTAAGGCTCGCCAGAGTCTTCCATTAGTATCCCTGAAATCCTGGCTGATGAATGACTCACACATGAACATGCCATGAAGAATATGATCTCCAGAGCCTGTGCACGGAGCCAGCAATTGGAAGGCTGAATGAACCCGGCCCAGGTGTCAGTCACGGCCCACTGCGGGGTCACTGACTTGGAGTGTTTGTCAGAGGCCTTTAAGAAAGATCTGAGAGTGTGGCTGGGTGGTAGAGAGCTAGCCTAGAGTCCTAGCTTGCTTTCTATGACCATGATAGAACACCATGACCGAAAGCAACTCGGGAAGGAAGGGATAAGTTGGCCTGCATGTCACAATTACAGTCCATCCCTGAGGGAGCTCTAGGCAGAAACCTTGGGCAGAGCTGATGCGGAGGCCATGGGGGGACAGTGCTTCCCGGCTGGCTCCTCATGGCTTTCTCAGCCTGCTTTCTTATACAAGAGGCAGTTAAGGAGCTGGAGAGATGGCTCAGCAGTTAAGACCACTGGCTGTTCTCCCAGAGGTCCTGAGTTCAATATCCAGCACCCACATGGTGGCCCACAACCATCTATCTGATGTACATATACTTCTGCCATGAAGGCACACATGCAAATAAATCACTCATATATAAATAATAAATGAATAAATAAATAAATAAATAAATAAATAAATCTTAAAAAGGAAAAAATAAGGTTCCTCTTCCCAGATAATTCTAATCTGCATCAAGTTGGGAAAACAAAAGAGAACTAACGAACAAAAGGCAAACAAAAGCCACACCTGGCAGCCGTGGGTTCTGTTCCCAGGACTGCAAAATAATATCCAAGCGCAGAAGGAGACCACTGAGACCACCGACAGAATGGGACTCAGTGGGACTCAGGAGCTCATCTTGGTGCCAGGTAGGGCTAAGATATTAAAAACCTCCAGGTCTAGCCCTGCTCTCTAAATCGGTAGCCCGTGACTGCTCTCAGCCACCTGCACCCTCTTTCAACAACCTGTCACCGACTTCACACTCCAAATGGACGTGGCATGCTCAGTTGCTCATCTTCCGTGCTAGCCTGAAGACCCCGGGGCAGACTTCTTGAACGGCGTCTGGCACACAGTCCACACCAAGTGTCTGTCGGATGAAGAAATGCATCGTTTGGTATGGCTCACGAAAGCCCAAGCGTGTATAATGTGTGCTATCTTCCCTATTAGTTAGAAACATATCATTAAAAACCCATTCCTGCCAAACGATTTCACCCTCCTCATGATCCCAGAGTGAATTAAATCACCGATAATCACTCCGTGTGTCGTCCGGCCCTATTTGTACATATTTGTTACTGACTATTTTTAAGCATGATTAGGAGTGAGTGTGATACGAAGGACTTGGTATTTTGATTAATCAGCTCAGTGGGGGGAAATTTCCATGGGTAATCAGACTGAACATCAAGATGGGGTGCATGCTGGGACCAAACGGAGGGAGGGGGGAGAGAGAAGAGGAAGATAAGAAACCCTCTGTAGACAGAAAGTCAGTTGAGACCCTGCAGGACTTGCCAAGTCATTGATTCGTCCTGAAGTCGGGCGGCCAGCCCTTGGGCTCATTTCCCCAAGCTGTTTCCGCCAATTGCCGTGGACCCTGGGAATCTTTCATGGAAATCCTGCCACAGCTCTGGAGGAAATGGGAAGGCTCTAGGGCAGTGGTTCTCACCCTCCTCATGAAAGTTCTCAGCCTTCCTGACATTGTGACCCTTTATTAATTACCTCATGTCCAGGTGACTCCCCCCACCCCCAACTAAAAAACTATTTTGTTGCTACTCCATAACTGTCATTTTGCTACTGTTATGAATCTTAATCTAAATATCTGATGCACAGGGTATCTGATACCTAATCCCCGAGGGGGTGGCCACCCACAGGTTGAGAACCGATGCTCTAGGCGCAGACCCTTCTTGCCTCCCCAGGTTTCTGGCAACTCCTTGCATCCCTTGGTCTGTGCCCCCTCTAATTCCTGCCTCTGTTTTCACGTGATTTCTATGGCTCTCTTCTCTGTGTGTCTCAAATCCCCTTTCCTTTTTCTTTTTTGATCAGTAAGGGTACACAGTAAATTTAAGGTGTTCTCATAGCAAGAGCCCAGCAGCCATCTTCTCTGTCCTAGTAAACTGAGTTTCCTGGGAGGAGAACTGCATACACATTGACATTCTACAAGGCTGTAAACATCAATGGTTGTAGAGAGTTGGAATGATGCAGATTGGGGGCCAAATTATCTAAGTCTTAATTCCCTGAATAGCAATTTATCCCTCAGCCCGGTGTGCTGCCTAACACCCTTGTGACTTTTAGGTAAATCATTTTAGAATGTTTACACAGCCCCCTCCTCCCCCAGAGTCCATGAATCCAAAGGCTAAGAGTGTGATCAGAAGCCTAGAGCGAAATCTTCACCTGGCATGAACCACCCACTTGATGTTCCCACCAATATATTTGAAAGGCCTCTTGACTTATTTCTTTGTTTTGTTCCTATTTAAAAAAAAAAAAAAAAATCTCGGGAACTCTCACCACATTGTATCAAGTCTCAAAGAAACCTGAGACAAAGGGCTAACTGGGGTGCCTGTTTAACATATGAAATAAGATGGGCTACCAACTCCTCAGCACCTGTTACTGAGAGGCATACTCTGCCCCTACCCTAACCCTCCCCACC
>JADRCD010218898.1:15204-25303 GCA_019843815.1 Montemys delectorum
CCTTCCCAGTTCCTACCCCCTATTCCTCCACCTCCCTACCCCACCCCAGCCCCCCAACCCCTCTCTCCTCTCACAGCCCTTTCAGTTTACTGATCCGGTTCAATCTGGATCCTTGCAGTTGCCTCTGGCTGTGTTCTCCCTTATATCCACAATTAACCTTCCCAACCATACTCACACGGGCTCATGTCATTTTTCATTCACACTGGAATATGGTATTTGGGGTGACCTGATATGTGTTCCCAGGCCATGGTCACCCATAGGTGGCTCTAGAATACAGCCTCTTTTATCCCCTCTGAGGTGAGACCGGTTTAGTTCTTTATGACAGGGATGGCTGGTGCAGGTACGGATACTGTATTCCCCTCTAGTGGGATTAAAGGAGGCCGAGCGAGGCATAGTCTGCTTTCTGAGCTCGAGGCTGTCATCGCACATCCCTCCCTCGGCTACCTGCTGCCCTATCTGGTTGCACGTCTGCCTCACACTGCTCAGGGGATGCAGAACACAGTACCGAATAGGGGTCCTCAGTCCATGTTTTCGCAGGTGGGAAACAGTGGTTCTGGCATAGTTGTTGTGGTTTCCAGTCTCCTGTATACCCAGACACCCTGGGGTAACACTGGCAGTTGGGAATAGGGGTCTGTGTGTCCACGCTTCCCCTCAGGATGGATGTCAATGCACCATGCCGGAAAGGGATGGCTGAGCCCAGGGTAGGGGCTGGACCCAGTTTGGTTCCAAGTGAGTTTCAAGAGTATGGAGGGGCTAGAGATAGAGGGCCTTCTGGGGAAGATTTAGGCGTGGCTGTTTACAATGAAGCACATCCCCTCCCCTCCACACACCCCCACACACAAACGCACGCACGGACGTACGCACTGGCGAGCAAGCAATCCTTGATGAAGGGGCAGTCCTTGCTTGTCCAAACTGTTTATTTGATGGCAGATGTGAATATATACATCTTACTCCGGGTGAACCAGGGCTTAAATGCCTTTGGTGGGAAGGACCACCCAGCGAAGGAAGCTCATTGACTAAATCCTCTGGGCCTATCTAGACACCTCATTAGCATGGAGAACTCCAGGTTTTTATGCTATGTGACCAATTGTCATGGTCCTCTCCACGGGGTGTCACGGTTACATGTTCCAGGGAGTCGACTCCATGCCTGCTGTTCTCAATTCTGAGATTCCCTGGGGTTTGAGCTTACTCAACCTTACCAGTTCTTCTGTCCGGGGGCACGGTCCACTTGCTCCACAATTCCCCAAATTAAGACTTTACTCTGGCCTCAGCTCGCTCAGAACGGTTCGGCAACAGCCTACAGTCTCTAAGTGAGCAGCACAGGCCCCAGAGACTAGATCATCAACACAAGGTCCTGTCCACAGAATCGTCAAAGCTTGAATTCCCGGTGTGTTTTCTGCGAAGCTAGGCACGTGGCTGTCCCTCATTGCCTGAATCAGCCTGCGATCGTAGATGCCAACTAAAAAGATGCTGCGAGGCCCCCAGCCCCAAGTGGGCTGGACGCTCCTCCTCCTCAATGTCTAATTAAGAAATTGCCCACAGACTGGAGAGATTTCTACAGTTGAGGTTCCCTCCTCACAGGTGAGCCAACTTGACACAAAACTAACTGGCACAGTGACATTGACCTTGCACTGACCTTTCAGATGAAAGGAACCCTGGAGTGAACAGTGACCAAGGGCCAGCCAGTCAGTCAGCCAAGGGCAGAGAGTTTTCACTCTGAAGGCAGCGATTTGTTCAAGGACAGACAGGCTGCACGATCCCATCTGAGCCAAGGAGATTTGACCTCGAAACTTTTGAAAAGATTGGGAGGAAGCAGCAGTTCTTTCCTGCCAGAGTCTAAGGGCATCGAGGACACCTCTGTGGGAGGCAAGCGAGGGCAGCACGAAGGATCGCAGGGATGACTAATCTCAGAGCAGAACAAACCAAGCCCTGATAATTCACCTGCGACCTTTCCTGAGGCCATTTCCTTACACAGCATGAGCCCTAGGCTCTGTCCCCACTTCCCTTAAGCAACTCTAAGTTTCCAGATTCCAAAGCCCTCATTTTAGGATGAGAAAATGGATGCCCAGGGTAGAAAGAAAGCTTTACCATGTAAGTACCTGAAGTCCGATCTCACTGATGAGAAAATGGTGTCCACAGAGGAGACACGACTCGTTATGTGTAATCAACACACAGGCACACACACACACACACACACACACACACACACACACAGCCTTGTATAATGAGTCCCTTATTATAATACGGAGAAACTGTTTGTCATCAAACATTTCGCACATCCCATCCCACGTGAGAGAATTATTCTCAAGGCTGGCTCAGTGAAACGCTTTTTCCCATAATGGACTCTCACTCTGGCAGTGTATTTTGGTATTAAAAGGCTCCACTTTACAATGTCGGTGGTTCAGTCTGTGATCTAAAAGGCACTTAAACGCTTTGAACAAGAGGCATAAAAGGCTTTTACTGAAAAAGCCTTGCTGGATCTACCTCTTCTGCCATCGATCCCCCTTCCCAGAAGACTGCTCTGGAAGGCAGCCACGCAGGAGCAAATCCCATGGCGGGACTGGATCTCCAGTGGCGTGAGTGATGCCTGTCAGAAGGCTCCGCTTTCTGGGGGCCCGTGGGCAGACATGGAAATGCTCTGAGCAGAGAGTTAGCCAATGTCTTCAGCACAGTACTCTGGGAAAAGCTCCTGGAGCTTGATCCATTCCCCCGTCACTGTCACCCACAAATGCAAAGCTGTGGTCTGATCCCTCATCCACAAGTTTGTTCAAAATACACCAGCTCCCCGTAGGCCGGGGAGGCAGGAGGAGTCCACAGTGAGTAACTGACCTGATACATGTGGGTTCTTGGTGCCCAGTGACTCTCTGCAATCCCTTGTTTCTGGTTGACATTCTCCTCCGTGATGGAAGGGGTTCAGGTCCCACTGAGAGCAGCGACAATACAAGGCCCACATCGAGAGTCAGGTGACCACTGCTCCCTCGAATTCCCTGGGGAGTTCACTCTACTCTGACCTTGGCTTCTCCTTGCAAAGGAGCACTGGAATCCATCACAGAATTGTCGCTGTTCCTTGTGCTGTACACGGACGGGAAAACCTGATGGCACTTTCAGTTCTATGGGCTCGCCATTCCAGCACAGCTGCTTGCCATGGAAGAGAGGATCCCACGACCCACTTTGTTAGCAGCTGTGGAACATGCCGTGCATCGCCTGGCCAGGGAACATAGACGGGATGATGTCTTTGCAGAGTCTATGACACAGCAGCGATAGGCAAGCTTGAGGACACAACAGTCCCGAGAGAATGCTCTGTGCACCCGTGATCTTGCCAACAAGCACAGGACACACTGCATCTGTCCGATTTTAAATGCTCATCCCTACACAAGGGGAACACAGATCTCCATTAACCTCAGGCATCCTTAACCCATTTCACCAAAGAACATCTTCCCCTCAAGTGACATTCGCTACTGTTTCTCAGCCCTAAGGGGAGTAGAACACATCTGAAGGAGGAGGACTAAGGGTCCAGAAGCTCAAATGGAAATTCTGAATTATTTCTTGCTTTGGCTTGTAAGATCTGAGTAATCAGGGACATCTCAGAAAAACACTGGGAGGCCAGGAATTTCCTTAATAAGATAAGCTCAGGAACTTTAGGAAGGTGGTAGAACTCTCCAGAAGGGAAAGGCTAATTAACATTCCTCAGATCACAGGGTGAGAAACTACCTGCCGGTGAGGGCACATTCTGCAGGGTGGACCTTTGCCCACCTTTAGACAAGGGAAGTCCTTGCCACCTCCTTCCCTAAAGACCAATCAGTTTAAAAAGTCACACTGTTCTACCAATCACGTTGTGTCTAATGGCTGTTGCCCTGAAAATTGTATAAAAGCTCACTGAACAAGCTGTGCGGGGTCGCCTCCTTTCCTGAGGGTCAGGGGCGGCCTCAGTGTGCTGAAATAAAAATCCTCATGCTCTTTGCATCGATCAGGCTCCGTTTGATTCACTCGGGCGGTCTCTGGTAAGCTAAGGCTCGTCAGGGTCTTACAGGCTCCGCCCGGTGATACCTCTCACACTCTCTCTGGGTTATTCTAGTGTGAAGCTATTCTTTAGGCCTCTTCCCAACCTGTAGCTTTTCAGTCATTAAACAATAGCTCATTTCTGTGAGATCTGACATCCAAGGTTCTCCAGTGTTCTGCTGATGTCTTTCTGTGTGACAAACTACCTCAGGCGTGAGCAGCACCGAGCCACAACAGCTCCATTTTATGATGCAGACAGTTAATGTTTGGAACTCTGAAAACTCCTGAGAGGATCAAAAGTGCCAGAGCCCCAAGAGAGGGGGTGGCGCCTGCTGCTCCCCTCTACTGCAGCTGGTTCCTCCTGCTCTTGCTGTTTGATGGATTGCTGGTTGCTACTTGGAGATAAAAACCAGCAAAGGCCAGGCGGTGGTGGCGCACACCTTTAGTCCCAGCACTTGGGAGGCAGAGGCAGGAGGATTTCTGAGTTCAAGGCCAGCCTGGTCTACAGAGTGAGTTCTAGTCCAGGGCTACACAGAGAAACCCTGTCTCAAAAAAAAAAAAAAACAACTGTGAACCTTGCGCAATCGTCTCGCCAGCAAGAACGCACGTGGACACCAGGATCCTTCTGCAACAAACGTTTATTGCATCTTCAAGAGGGAGACCCCAAGCCCCGAAAAGGCACTGCTTATATACACCCTGGAGCGGCGTGTTCACCTCTGATTGGCTGTTTGCTCATTACCTCATGTGATGCCCCAGGATAGGCTGTGACTTGGCGCTCTCTGGCCCTTAGCACATGCGCAGACTACTTGTTACAGGGAGAAGACACCGGATGCCGGTGCCATCTTGTAATGGCGACTGGCAGCTCGGGTGCGGCTCTCTACAAACAACAACAACAACAACAAAACAACAAAACAAAAACAAAACCAGCAAAGATTGGACTTGCTCCAAGGAATTCCATGCCCCTAATCACCAGAAAGTATTGTAAAGAGATCTACATCCCCTCTCCTCTCGAATCTTCTTTCTCACCTACGTAGTGTTGTGGGTTGGAAGGGACTGGGGTGGAGAAGGATGATAGATATAAGAACCTAGTAAAGTAGCCAAAAAGTCTGGGTACAAGATCCTTTCACACTGACAATCAATACTAATCATTACAGGAGGAAGATCTTTGAAGAGGTAGTGAACTCAAGCCCTAATCCATGTGACTGTGTTCTTCTGTGGAGAAGAGACCAAGACATGGACACACAAAGAGGAAGAACCCTGAGAAGACCCAGCAAGCAGACGCCATGTATACCAGTTGCTAGGGAAGGTGCCTGTCAACACCCCACCCATCTCAGTGAGGCTTCAGGAAGTGGTGTGAGAACCTACTGCTGTCTTTCAGACCATAGGCTGCTGTGCTACCTCACCGTAGCCATCGAGCCAACGCCCAGAGCTGCATGCGGAGTCCAGATAAATACAGGGAAGAGGCTTAGGACCTGCACTGGAACTAGAGAGGACCTACCAGAGGATATAAAGTCTGGAGTTTGGGGAACATGTAGGACTGTGAGGGGCAAGGTCCCCTTTCCATGAACAACTGACTCTGTTATGCTCTGCTTTGGGGATCCTGGCTCCTAACCTGCCCGAGACTGAGCTCACACAACGGTGGATGTGAGCCCAAGTCCTTCTCCACACACAGGGTCCTTATCAGGAAGTGGGTTAGGGTCCTGGAGGACCACTGAGGACTTCTGGAGTGTCCCAAATCCCTGTGAATGCTAGAGGCTGTGGAACATTGTACTACTCGGTGACTCTAACTAAACACGGCGTGGTCTAATTGAAGCCAGATTCTGTAGGGCCTCCAGCCTTTAGCCATGAAACTAAAATCTGAGCCAGCCCATCCCTGAGTCATGGGCCACCAAGGTGGGTTTCAGGGCTTATACAACTTTTGTAGGTAACTGCAGACCCCCCAACGTACACACACACACACACACACACACATACACACACACACACACACCTTGCATCTGGGTATGATCTACTCAGCAAGTCTGAACACCTTCAAACAATGGCAAGAGCCAGGAATGCCAGGGTCCCATCATAGGTAATGGCAGCCAATTGAGTGTTTGACCCACGTGGACCCAAGAAATCTCTTCACCTAAGGATTTTGAATAAAGATATGGAGAAGAGGTCGTGAAAAAGACAGACACCTTAATGAATTGAGACCCACCCCTCAAAGACACCCATTCACACACCTGTATACTCGGGATCTCCCCACCCCATACACACACATCTGTCAACTGAAGATCTTTCTGCCCCTACCTCCAGCGCTATGCATGGCTTGTCCACAGAAGAATCCCAGAGACTCCAACCACCAGGTGCCTCTGTGGGGTGTTTTACACCGACACAATGGAAACTAAATGAAATCTTGGCAAATTTTAAAGAAAACACAGCTAATTGCCACTGGCATTCTCCCTAGTTGAACAAGCAAGCTCTGGGTCTAATGACATGCATTATTGTAATCGGCCTGCCAATCACATTGAAATATTTCATTTTTGACATAATTACAGTAGCATACCCACAACCCATCAATACCAGGATAAGGCTAGATTGATACTGTGTTTCCAAATGGGACCTGACAGATCCACCATAGCCTTTGTTCGGGAAGACAGGCGGGAGGGGCCAGGTGTCCCCCACACCTGAAGATGGGGAGAGGCTGTCTGGAATGTTACTCGAGGGAGGCAGGGAACCGACCCCATGAGTGGGGCCATAATGAGGAATTTTCAATTATGCAAGGCTCAGGTTATTTTTCTGGAGCCTCAGACCCCAATGAAAGCCGTAACCCAGGGCCTTTGTATTCTGTGCTACTGTGGGAAGGGAGCCTATTGTGATCCGCTCTTTTATGTTAATTTACCTCGTTTTACTTGTTAGCTCCTTGCTGTAGATCCATTTTATCCACACACACTAGTCTCACAAGGAAACAGGCCGGTGAGAAGCTGCACAATTTGGACTTTCAACTTCTCCCAGTGGTGCATCTGGGAACCCATCCCCACCTCTATCTCCAATCCCCTCCACATCCCTACCCTTGCCTCTACCCCAACTCCACCTTTATCTCTTTCTTTCTAGGTAGAGCTTCTTTTTTCTTTTTTAAAGATTTATTTATTTATTATATGTGAATACACTGTAGATATCTTCAGATATCGCAGAAGAGGGTATCAGATCTCATAACGGATGGCTGTGAGCCACCATGTGGTTGCTGAGATTTGAACTCACGATCTTCGGTAGAGCAGTCGGCACTCTTAACCACTGAGCCATCTCTCCAGCCCTAGGTAGAGCTTTGATGAAAGTGTGGAGCCCAAGACAAACTGGCAGATGGGATGTCTTTTTTGCAGTGTCCTTTCTTGGGGACCTCGCCTTCCGCACCACTAGAGGAAAGAGGAAAGCAGCTTTACCCCAACCCTCCTTCTAGAATCTAGTAAAGATCCACTTTGGGGCATGCTTGACCATGGTGAGGCTCAGCTCAAAAGCCAAACCCTGAGCAGAGAGAGGGTCTAGGGTGGAGGAGGCTGGGGATCGGCTGTGAGGACCAGAAGCAGCCAGCCGTGATGGGGGTCACACAGTGCAAAGCACCTGCCCTCTGTCCCACAAAGAAGGTCTCAGGAAACTCCACTGGCTCCTGTCGGATGGGCAGACACAGAGCCAGGCCATGAAGCCTCCTAGCCTTCCATTTCCTCTGCAGAAATGTTTACTTTCCTTCCAAAATCTTTCAGTGTATAGAAGATGTTCTTAGACATAGTATTAACATATATGCCTTTATACTAAAATGGCCACTTAGTAAAACATTTCTAACATTGAAAAGTATTATGTGGCTTGGGGGGAGGGAGTACTGGATCCACTGGAACTGGAGTTACAAGTAGTAGTGAGCCCCCTGACATGGGTGCTAGGAACTGATCTTAGGTGCTCGGTAGGAGCAGTACATGCCTGGAACTGCTGGGCTCCCTCTCTGGCTCTTGGCATTGGGCCCTATTTGGCCCTGGTTTGGGCCTTGAGAACAAACCCGAGCCTGGCTCGAGTTTTGTAAACTGTCTCAGTCACTTCCATACTGGAGTGATTCAGCATGACCGGCTTAAGCTTGCCTTTGCCTAGAGTAACTTTGTTGGCTCAGTCAGTCACCCCATACCCTTCGTCAACTTTCCCCTCCCCCTACATTGTCTCACCTCAGCAGAAAACTCCACCTCCTCTGTCAGCCCTTTATAAAGAAAAGATTGATACATTAAAATGAGTTCCTGCTTTGACAGACTCCCGGCTAGGGGTGGTTATTCTCCGGAGGCAGGAGATCCGAGCCACAACACCCACCATCCCGCTCAGCCCCGAGAGGTTCGTCTGGACCGGGTTCTCTCCCTCTCCCCTGGTTCTGCCTGCAGAGAGCCTGGCATCTTGGGTCTGCTTCTTTAACTTAATTACATTCTGTAACTTAATTACATTCTTTATGATTTGTGTGTGAAGCACAGAGAGTATACATCTAGGGCTTTTTTGGCCCAGACAGAATCCAGTACAAACCAGTTGTTCCTGAGCATCCATGTAGGGCTGTTTTCTGAATCTCTGTGGCTATTCATAACCCTTATTTAAAGAGGCATGGTCCGGTGCACATTCTCCTCCAAGTCACCAATTACACACGGTGGCTCACAGCAAAGCCATATTAGTAGCTACTGCGCTGTGCTGTTCAGGGACGCATAGCCAAAATGTAACAGTCTAGATCTGTTCAATAAAAGCACAACTGTATTATTTTTTCAAATATTTTTTTCCATCCATAGAGGTGACATGCAAGGACACAGCGTGGCCCTTACTCCACTCAGGATCTGGACTAAACAGGGGCCAGAGCCATGAAGCCAAGGATTGGATATGTCTGGGCTCAATACAGTCTTTTTAATGAAACCAGGCTACCAGATCATAGGCAGAAGCTTGCAAAGCCCTGCACTATGATTTTAGCCCATTGTTTTCTAGGGTTGGACATTTTGTGGTACAATTTTCTTCTGTCAAAGTCATCCTTGGCTACACAGGCAGTCTGAGCCCAATCTGGCCTATAAGGAGACCTTGTGTCAGAAGGCAAGAAAAAAAGAAAAAAATGCCCCTTGCTATGGTCTGGCTATTCCTCCCTCCCCTAATCCCTAATTATATGATGAAATTCCCAAAATAATAAATTTGGATGTAGGACCTTGGGAGGGGATTATGGATGAGACTAATGCCCTTACTAAATGAGTAACAGAGCTTCCTTGTCCCTCTACCCTGTGAGAACAGGCCATTCAGTCCAAGAACCAGGAAGTGGGTCCTCACAGGACACTGGATCTCTCCTCCCCTGATGGTCTCCCTCCTGCTAGACAAGGTACCCATAGTCTAGGAGTGACAAGCTGTCAAGTCTACAGATCTGCCTTGAAACCCCTTCCACTGCAAGTGGCAAGCTATCTATGTTGAGAGGCTCTGGGGACACACAACTTGACAATAGTTCTTGTCTGTACAGGGTCGGAATATTCATGCTGGTTGCTGAAAGGAACCTACATGATGTTCTGTGGGCAGGTAAATACTAACACCGGTGAAAGCGAAGTAGACCTTCCAGACTGAAGCCGGGTCGAAGCTAAGCACCTAACAATATCAGTGGAAAGATAAATGTGAAGGCATTAAATTCTTTTATCAGTATTCAGGGTCTTGGCGTGTGCCTTAGCGTGTGTCTTCAAGCATCCACACGCATCTTCTTTCCAGGTGGAGGGGATGAGAAGTGAGGCGAGAAACCCGGGCACGGGGCAAAGACGAAGGAATCCGTAGTGAAAGTTAACAATGTCAATGTAAAACCATGCAAGAAGTGTCGAGGCATGTCCCTGTCCCGCAGGTAGACAGTTCCAGCTGTGTGACAGTTAGGAAAGCCTTGCATATGCAAATAATGATTTGAAAATACTAATCAAAATGGGAATAAGGCAGGACATTTTTTGTATAAAATTAGAAGAGTAGTCTTTTTTTTTTCCTTTTTTTTTCCTTTTCTTTTATTTATTTATTTTGTTTTTTTCAAGACAGGGTTTCTCAGTGTAGCCCTGACTGTCCTGGAACTTACTCTGTAGACCAGGCTGGCTTTGAACTC
>JADRCD010218900.1:0-24377 GCA_019843815.1 Montemys delectorum
GTGGTGCCATCCCTGGGCTGGAAGTCTTGAGTTCTATAAGAGAACAGGCTGAGCAAGCCAGGGCAAGCAAGCCAGTAAGGAACATCCCTCCATGGCCTCTGCATCAGCTCCTGCTTCCTGACTGCTTGATTCCAGTCCTGACTTCCTCTGGTGATAAACAGCAATGTGGAAGTAAGCTAAATAAACCCTTTCCTCCCCAACTTGCTTCTTGGTCATGATGTTTGTGCAG
The DNA here is from genome assembly GCA_019843815.1 of Montemys delectorum. Classification (NCBI taxonomy): domain Eukaryota; kingdom Metazoa; phylum Chordata; class Mammalia; order Rodentia; family Muridae; genus Montemys; species Montemys delectorum. The sequence goes on from JADRCD010218900.1 coordinate 230, forward strand.
GAATAGAAACCCTGACTAAGACTGCTGCTTAGCTATTCACCTTTTTGCTGTCAGGATCCCAGAGATGAAACTGAGGTCACTGAATCTCCTTATTTGTTCTTTCCAATGAGGCCTCAATAAGTAAATGCCTTTCTCTTCTTTTCACTATTGCTTATCTCCTTAATTAATGTCTTAGGGAGGCTGGAGAGATAACTCAGCGGTTAAGAGCATTGACTGTTCTTCCAAAAGGTCCTGAGTTCAATTCCCAGCAACCACATGGTGGCTCACAACCACCTGTAATGGGATCTGATGCCCTCTTTATGTTGTGTGTGAAGACAGCTACAGTATACTCATATAAATAATAACAAATAAATAGTATTAAAAAATTAATGTCTTAGAGCCACACCCCAGCTTCTCGCTGGAGAATCCTAGACAGAGGATCTGCCACTGAGCCATGCTACAACTTCTATGTGATGCTAGAATATGTTTAGATTGTTAAGTTTATATAATCAGTGCATTCTTTTAGTTCATGTTGTAGAAGTTAGCATCTAGTTCTTCCTCCCAGCCCCATGCTCCCAGAAATAAGATTCAGACTCTAAAATATATTTACAAGTACCTTGGCCATATAGCTAGACTTTTCTCTGACTGGGACATAACTTATTACTATAACTCATTTACTCTACATTCTGCTGGTTACCTGTGCTCAGGTACCATGGGCCCATCTTGTCACATCTCTCTGAGCCAATCTCCCAACTGACTCTATCCCAGAATTCTTTCCACCTCCTATTTTCTGCCTAAGCCATAGGCCATCCGATTTATTATTGACAGGTTCCACATCCACGCAGACATGAGGCACTCTCTCTACACATGTATTTACCTTTTCTGGTGTGGAAGCGACTCAAGATCTACCCTCTTATTCAAGCATACAACACATTTTTCATATGGCCAACATGTCCTTTTGTGTTGGTAGTCAAGCTTTGGTCGCTTATTCCTACGCTAGTATTAGTAACCTGGCCTGACTGTGAGCATATTCTGTAATCCTGACCTGGTTAAAGAGGCTCCTGGCTGGCATTTACTAAAGGCAGCATTTTAAGACATAACTTTTACAGATGAAGGGCTTTTCTATGGTCAGTTCCCATATTATTCCTCAGTTTTACCCCCAACCAAAGGCCCATTGTGGCCTTAACTCCTATCCCACTATAGAATTTACCCCCCCTCATTTTTCTGACCCTTTCAAGGCAAAGTTCATCCATGATCAGTATTTGAGATAAGATCAATAGGTTCCCCCACAATCCACAATCATTACACGTTCCACAGGCTGTCACTAGCTGGAGTTGTTCCTAAAAGGAATCACAGCCTGTTTTGCTGGTGTGAACAGTTCCATCCCAGCAGGATGATCCAAGGGATGATCTGTGGCTGGCCTATTTCTCAGGAGAAGCAGCACCTGAAGGAGATAAGGCAGAACTGCTCTGGGGAGCCATTACTAATAGCAATGGTGTCTAGGAATTGGGAGTTGCCCTGAGCAACGTTTCCCTCTGGCAACATATGTACCCTAACTTATATGAGAGGATCAGAAAGGCTGAGTGGGGAGTGCCCAGATGCATGCCCACAGGATCAAGAAGGATATCAGGAAGCAGAGTAAGGAGCCGAGCTGAGATCCTCACTCCAAGGTCATTTTGAGCTGGTCAAGTTTGAGGTTGGTCTGGGTCAACTCCCATACTCCATTCCTGGCTCAGGTCCACAGCGGCCTCTGTGTGGGTATAGTGTATCCATTGCTTGACACTTGCAGCATTAAAAGTTGAGGCAGTGGGCATTTTTTGAGCAGTAGTAGCCACATCATTCAGGAACCACTGGAGACAGGTATGTCCTTACTCTCAGAGACCTTTTGAGTCCCTTGGCGGTAGTGGGGGTGGATGGCCAAACATGATCTCAGAAATAGAGTAACCACATTTACAAGACATTTAATGCATTCTAGACAGTATAAGTGACAGAATGTCTGACTGTGAAGGTCTGTTTCTTGGCAACGTTTGACTGGTGACATTTGAAAAGCTTTTGCTCATTTTCTCAAATGGTCTGATGGTTGAGGGTGGCACTCCATGTCAAGTTCCAAGTCAAGTCCCTGTGCAGGTATGAAGAGTTTCTGCCCAACCTGAGAATGTGCACAACGTATCAGCAAATCCCGACACCCTCTGCTGGTTTGGATGTCAGTAAAGTCCATTCGTGATGTTCACATGTGTAGGACCCCTGGTTCTGTGTTAGCATGGGGGCCTCAGCTCTCTGCCTGAGCACATTGCAGACAGAATTTGCTAACTTATTGGGTCGGTGTTGGCAACTTTGCACCCACCAAATGCCTTTGCTGAAATTTCTGTAAAGCAGTTTTTCCATTGTTTTATGAGGTCGTTGGAATGGACCGGGAGCTGTGGTAACCAGCCAGCCCTCCTGATTTTTAGAAGCTCCTTTGTCAGTTATTAAAACATACCCTGGGGCTGGAGAGATGGCTCAGGGGTTAGGAACACTGACTGTTCTTTCAGAGGTCCTGAGTTCAATTCCCAGCAACCTCATGGTGGCTCACCACCATCTTGTAAAGTGATCAGATGCCCTTTTCTGGAGTGTCTGAAGATAGCTACAATGTACTCATATACATAAAATAAATATTTCTTTTAAAAAAACATACTCTGATGCAGCTTTGCTGAGGTCAGTGACAAAGAGGTCATCACAATATCCCAGGGCTGTCCTCATGGCAGCGGACGTTATAAGTAAAGTCATCCAGAGACCGTGAACAAGACATGGCATGGACAAAGGAGGTCGGCCAGAGGACTGCCAGCCACGTGATCCAGCCTACAGTAGAAGCCACTACAATATGCAAGAGTATGGTGGAGAGATGGGAAAGGAGGAGAAGCAGAAGAGTTTGAGCATTATGAAGGGAGATGGAATTGGAGGTGTGAAAGAGGAGAGAAATAGCCTGTTGTGAGCTAGCCACCCCTGAGACCACGGTGAAGTCCCAATCCACGCTGCTGCTGAGCCACGTCTGGGTCTATGACTATGCAGCGGTAGGATTCATTGTTTAAGTCTGTGGTACATATTACCACTAGAGACCATGGAGACATTCCGAGTCTGGACGGCCACCTGGGACCACCTAGATGTCCAGGGGCTGTGCAGAACTGGCCCCACCCCTCACGGGCTGAGGTGTTCTGGAGAGCTGGCCCCACCTCTCACCCACTGGCTGCAGCACTCTGGAAAGTGGGTCCTGCACCTCACCTGGCCCACACAGCAGAGCTGGTCGTGCGGGGTGGGGAGGCACAGGTGACCCGGCCACAAGTGTGAGAGCACGGGAGTGCTGGCCCCACTACTCCTCTGCCATGAGATGGTGGGATGGCCGGTGGAGGGAGGAGGGGGGAGAGGCTTTCCCCGACTTGACACCTTCAGCAGTCGGGAGAGCTGGTCACTGGGTCATGAGAGCGGGTGAGCAGGCCCTGCCTCTCACTGGCTACAGCAACACTCAGGAGGGTGGCCCTACACCTCACCTGGGCAGCTCAGTGGAGCTGGCTCTGGAGGTGTGGGTCAGCTGAGCCGGCCCTGAGAGTATGAGAGATGGAGAGCTGACCCTGCCTCCCACTGATGGCAGCATTGCATGGCCTAGCCAGAACAGCGCTGGAGAGCTGTAGTGGTGGGTTCCTGCGGGCTGACCAGCTCAGCTACCACCCAGGCCCAGCGCCAGAGCTTTGAGTTGGCCCACCCCAATATCTACATCATCTATTAACTGTTGGGGTACATGAAAGGGCTGCCAATCCAAAGCGGCAAGATCTCCATGACGCAGGGCAACAACGGGTTAACTAGGAGGAGTCTCGATGAGGACCCAATATTGATGTTGTCACAGAAGCTAGAGACCTCAAACCAGACTAGTGACTCATTGCAATTTGCAATGTGAACAGGGGGACACCCTGACAGATTACAACTTCCACAATAAGAGGATTTCTATGCTTTGTTTTCTTTTGTTTAGTGTGTGTGTGTGTGTGTGTGTCTGTCTGTCTGTCTGTCTGTCTGTGTGTGTGTGTGTGTATGTGTGTGTGTGTGTGTGTGTCTGTGTCTGTGTTTGTGTGTCTATGTGTTTTGGGGGGAGATGGCAAAGGGTGAATATTTGGAGATAGGGAGATGAGTGGGAGATGAGGGAGGGTGCATGATGTGAAATTCACAAAGAACCAATAAAAAGTGAGTACCAAAAACAAACAAACAAGCAAGCAAACAAATGAATAAAAACAAAACAAAACAAACAAACAAACAAAAACAAAAACCGTATCCAGGGGTGAGTAATGGGTTCCTAGAGACTGTGGAGCTATGTCTTCATGGAAGGCCAGCCTGTTTGGTTATCTGATCTACCAGACTCTATCTCTATCTCTATCACTATCACACCTGATTTACTCAACCTTGACTTTTTCTATGAGTCTGGCAGTGCACCACTGCCATAACTGGGCTTCTAGTGGCTGGAGGATATAGTCTCTTGTTTGGGGGGGGGGGGGGGGGTTAAGCCCCTGAGGTAGTAGTCCTCTTTCTTTATATATTACTGCTTTGACGTTGTGAGGGGCTATCTTAGTCAGGGTTTCTATTCCTGCACAAACATCACTTCCACATTGCTGTTCATCACCAAAGGAAGTCAGGACTGGAACTCAAGCAAGTCAGGAAGCAGGAGCTGATGCAGAGGCTATGGAGAGATGTTTCTTACTGGCTTGCTTCCCCTGGCTTGCTCGGCCTGCTCTCTTATAGAACCCAAGACTTCCAGCCCAGGGATGGCATCACCCACAAGGGGCCCTCCCCCATTGATCACTAATTGAGAAAATGTCTTACAGCTGGATCTCATGGAAGCATTTCCTCAAGGGAGGCTCCTTTCTCTGTGATAAATCCAGCCTGTGTCAAGTTGACACACAAAACCAGCCAGTACAGGGCCTATTCCCTGTTGGATGCTTCAGCTCCCATCAATAAAAAGTTCCACATCTGTATTGGGGGATCAGCTTGTCCTTTAAGTCAGACTGTGAGGAGGAAATCTCATTCATAATTTCCCTGCATTCATGAAGGGGCTCTCCCTCCTCTTCAAGCAGGTATTGGATTTAGGGCCATGTACCATCACTGTCATCTTCTTGTTTGAGTAGAGGGGCTGGCATTTTTCTCAGTGGCACCCTGGAAAGGACTCATCCCAGGAACACAGCTGACCTGAGTCTGGTGAGCATTCCCATGGAGCTGTTGAGTCTGGTGGATCTAGATGGCAGGAGGTTGGTGAGCGACGTATGGGCATGGATGCCAATGGAGAGACAGGTTCTAAGGGTCTTGCCCATCACTAGGGCTTGCAATTGGAGCCAGTAGAGATGTAGTATCATGGGCAAATCTTCATCCTCTGGGGAAGCTAGTGGGGACGCTTCCTTGATGTCTTCAGACTTAACTGTCTTTATAGCAGATGTGGTCTGGGGCTGGGAAGGATCTGGAGAAGCCATCTGTCTTAGCTAGGTTTCCATTGCTGTGAAGAGACATCATGACCAAGGCAACTCTTCTAAAAGGCAACATTTAATTGGGGCTGGCTTACAGGTTCAGAGGTTTAGTTCGTTGTCATCAAGGCGTAAAACATGGCAATGTCCAGGCAGACATGGTGCCGGAGAAGGAGCTGAGAGAAGGAGCCCACCCCCACAGTGACACACTTCCTCCAACAAGGCCACATTTCCTAATAGGGCTACTCCCTGGGACAAGCATATTCAACCACACCATCCCAGAGGTTCTTGGGCCGTCAGACACCAGGAATCAATATGTGGGAACTGGTCTGTGTAGCCAGGCATCCCATACGGACCTCTCAGACTCTGTTAATCAAAGTCAAATCTAGAATTCCTGCTCATGGCCAGATGACATCAGAGGAAGACCAATCAGTTTCACAGAGGGTCTTTAATTTGGAGGGTTTCATCTTTAGCTCATAGTCAGCATAAATCTTCTTCTAAAGTTGTCAAGTATGGTTTGTAGGACTATGTGAGTCTCACACCAGGACTGTGTAGACCCCCATAATGAGAGGAGTTTCCTAACTAGGACTTAGGGGAGTTTATATGTACCTAGCCATGCCTGCTGCATAGGCTGGGCGAAGAAGACTGGCTTCTCCCTCAAGCAGGCAGGCACCTGCCTGCCCAGCCACCTCTTGGTGATTTAAGATGCCTGACCTAGCCAGGCAGTAGTGGAGTACACGTTTAATTCCAGCACTTGAGATGCAGAAGCAGGCAGATCTCTTGAGAGTTTGAGGCCAATCTGGTCTCAAAGTGAACTCTAGAACAGCCAAGGCTACCCAGAGGTAATATGTCTAAAGAAAGAAAGAAAGAAAGAAAGAAAGAAAGAAAGAAAGAAAGAAAGAGAAAGAGAGAGAGAGAAAGAAAGGAAGGAAGGAAGGAAGGAAAAGAAGAGAAGAGAAGAGAAGAGAAGAGAAGAGAAGAGAAGAGAAGAGAAAAGAAAAGAAAAGAAAAGAAAAGAAAAGAAAAAAGAGGTCTTACCTTAAGGATCGCTCATATAACCCCAAGCTCAGTCACCTCCTATCATGGAAGATAAGTGTCCATTTAGTTAAAATGATCATAGTAGATCTACAAGTTGGAAACCAATCTGATCCTGTAGCCACAGAGCTGTGGGACCATCACAACCATTCCCACTTTAAATTCCTAGTTTGTCTGTTTCTCCTTGGAGACCAATGCCACCTCAGTATCCCACCAAAGCTTCAGATGCAGCTCCCCTGTGGGGGCTCAAGCTTACACTCCCACCTATCCCCAAGGTCTCCTTGCCTGGTCTGGACGCCCATTCTAGTTTCATCTGTTCCGCTCAGAGGCTTCAGTCCTCTGTCTCAGAGTCACTTTGGCCACTAGAAGCTCCTGAAGGACTTCAAACCAGGGTCCAGTTTGTATTCTCATTTTATGTTCTAAAACCACAAGGTGGGGCAGGCAAGCAAGCAAGAGTTTACCGAAGTGTTCAAGGCACTCAGCAGGTTATTGAGGGCAGTGACCCAGTGCTTCGGCTCTTTCTCCAGATCATTCTGCTCCGGGCCTCAAGTGAAATCATCACTGGCAAATAAGCAGTGCAAGCCGTGCTTTAAGTAAGTCACTAAATAAAGCAATAAATCGCTATCTAACAGTTGGTCTGTTCAACCTTATTCTACTTCAGGCTGAGAGTCCACAGAGACAAGGTAATGAATCACAGCAGAGGAGAACTGCAGCAGAGGCTGTGGAATCTGGGTTGACAGCAAAACAGCAGAGTCCACATGCAAGGTGAAAGGGGGAAGAGCAGGAAATGTCGGGGTCAGAAACAGATGAGCAAACATGGCCAGGCAGTCATCCAGCTGGCTGAGCCGACAGTAGGGAACCAAACCCAGATGAAGCTCAAAGGACAGCTAGGGTGTCCTCAGTCCTTGCCATACACACCAGGTGTCAGAGGGCAGGTTGTTGTGAGGTCATAGCAGTGTGATAGCACACTGTTGTGTGTCCATCACTTTATGGAGTCCAGGTGAGGGAGTTAGAGCTTTATCCTAGCCTGGTGTATCTGAGAAGTTCTTGGGCCTTGTTTCCCTAATATAAGTTTAATATGTACATGTGCCCCCACCGTTTCCATTCACCCAAGTAAACTTATAGGGCAGTTCTTTTCTGCTCTCAGAACTAAGTCACATATCCATCTGTGGTGGATGAAATATGTCCGCCAGATGATGCAGTTCCTGGGTTCTCAAAGTAGAGTCAAAAGCTCCTCGTAAAAGACAGTCTCCCGGAGCATGGCACAGTCAAAACAAAATCACTGCTTTATATACAACATAGAGTAACTCAGAGTGGGGCTGTATTAGGGTTCTCTGAAAGAGCAGAAGTGGTAGGATGAGTGAACACACACACATGCTCACACGCACACACACACACACACACACACACACATCTTATTAGAGTAGCTTACAGGTTGTGGCCTCTGTAGTCCAAAAGTGGCTGTCTCCTGGTGGAAAGGCCAAGAATCTGATATTTGTTCAGTCAAGACATGGGATAATCTTTTTGTGCACTATGTAAACATTGTCCTTGTGTTAGTCAAATGTTGATTTCTGTACCAGCAGAGAGTTTAGTACAGGCCAGATCTCAGTATTGGTTTTTTTTTAAACTTTTATTGCATTATGATGAGAAAACTTACATGATTTCAATTTATCTGAATTTGTTAACATTTAAAAACATATTTTAAGTAAATAGAATTAAATCACATTCTTGTTTCCCTTTTGTACCCTCACTCCTCCCAGAGACCCCCCTTCAATACCTACAATATCTTTTTTGTCATATTCCTTAAAATTTATAAAATATTATAACAATACAAATAAGTATTATAAAAGTTGTTTGATATAAAACAACAATCAATTTAACAGTCTTATGTAGATGCTCATCTACAGTAATAGTGAAAATACATTTTTCTCAATATAAATTTTAAATAACTCCAAACATATTAACTGTATACTTCAAAATAATACATCACTACTAGTATTTTCCTAAATGAACATAAATATATAAAGTCTTTTTGTTTGTTTTGTATTTAGTAGAGTTTAAAATCTTGGCTCTTACTGTGGTACAGCCCAAAATAAGAACAATTTATAGCCATTGGATTTCATTGTAATAAGGCTGTACTTCAATGACCCTCACATCGCCAAAGATTTTACCTCCATCGTAACTAAGCTGAGAGCTGAGAGTTCTGCTGCACCAAGAAATGAATTGTAGGCTCGATTTTTGGATACAGACTTCCTGCTATGGTCAAAGCTATTTGACTTGAGTGAGTGGCTTTATTCTCAGCCTACTGAGAACAGGTTACATTCATTTAAGAAATGGTGTAGGTATTAAGATGGTCTATCCATAAAGTCATTCACCAACTGTTTCAATGAACAATGGTTCTGCTTGGAGGGTGGCACGGACATTGGGTGAGGGTAAGAATTTGGTTCATTAGCTGTGATAATTTGGAAAAGCATTCATCTTAAAGAAAGAGTAACTTATAAAGTCCTCTTCTTCAAACTTGATACAAGACTTACAAATGTCAGGCAAAGCACACAGTCTCACTCTTTGTTGTTCTCTTACAAGCAACTTCCCTAGTTAAGGATCTATGTTTCTTTGGGGTATATAAATACTTTTGAAATATATAAGCTGTTCTGAAAACCATAGTATAGTGTAAAGACATGAAATAAACAATACTACTAATAGAGAGGCTGAGATAGGAGAAGCAATATTTCAAGACCCTTATGTTGTACACAGCCAGACACTGTCACAAACAAGCTGAAAGTGTATATAGATTGTGCAATGTTGGACCTATTTCTCCAATTACCAAATTAGAGAGACTATTGGATGACAATCAATATTCCTCATATTTTTGGATTTCAGTCAATTAGGATATGTTGGTTATATTAATTTTCATATTAAGATATTAAGAAAAAGTAATTGTTACTTCCTGTTGTTTTTGTTGTAAGAGGTGGAATTAGGTTTGTGTGAATTTGTTGAAAGATTACTTTCTTGCTTCTTCTGGGGTGTAGTTTTGCTCCTTATGTTGATGTTTTCCATCTATTATCCTTTGTAGGGCTGGATTTGTGGAAAGATATTGTGTAAATTTTGTTTTCTCATGGAATATCTTGTTTTCTCCATCTATGGTAATTGAGAGTTTTGCTGGATATAGTAGCCTGGGCTGGCATTTGTGTTCTTGTAGGGTCTGTATAACATCTGCCCAGGATCTTCTAGCTTTCATAGTCTCTGGTGAGAAGTCTGGTGTAATTCTGATAGACCTGCCTTTATATGTTACTTGACCTTTTTCCCTTACTGCTTTTAAAATTCTTTCTTTGTTTAGTGCATTTGGTGTTTTTATTATTATGTGTTGGGAGGAATTTCTTTTCTGGTCCAATCTATTTGGGGTTCTGTAGGTTTCTTGTATGTTCATGGGCATCTCTTTCTTTAGGTTAGGGAAGTTTTCTTCTACAATTTTGTTGAAGATATTTGCTGGCCCATTACATTGGGAATCTTCACTCTCTTCTATACATATTATCCTTAAGTTCAGTCTTCTCATTGCATCCTGGATTTCCTGGATGTTTTGGGTTAGGAGCTTTTTGCTTTTTGCATTTTCTTTGACTGTTATGTCAATGTTTTCTATGGTGTCTTCTGCCCCTGAGATTCTCTCTTCTATCTCTTGTATTCTGTTAGTGATGTTTGGATCCATGACTCCTGATTCCTTTCCTAGGTTTTGTATGGCCAGGGTTGTCTCTCTTTCTGTTTTCTTTATCATTTCTATTTCCATTTTTAGATTCTGGATGGTTTTGTTCATTTCCTTCACCTGTTTGATTGTGTTTTCCTGAAGATCTTTAAGAGATTTTTGTGTTTCCTCTTGAAGGGCTTCTAGCTGTTTACCTGTGTTCTCTTGTATTTCTTTGAGGGTACTATTTATGTCTTTCTTAAAGTCCTTTATCATCACCATGAGAAATGATTTTATATCTGAATCTTGCTTTTCCGGTGTAATGGTGTGTCCAGGACTTGCTATGGTGGGAGAATTGGGTTCTGATGATGCCAAGTGACCTTGGTTTGTGTTGTTTATTTTCTTACCCTTGCCCCCTGCCATCTGGATATCTCTAGTGCTACCTGCCCTTGCTAAATCTGACTGAAGTCAGTCCTTCCTGTGATTATGGTTGTGTCAGAACTCCCAGAGTCAAGCTGTGTCTGTGATCCTGTGATTCTGGGATCCTGTGATCCTGGGCTTGTTAGGTCACCTGGGAGTGGAGCTTCCTCTGAGTGTTGTGCGACTGGCTGCAGAGCTTGCGCTCTAGGTCTATTCTGGACACCAGCCCAGACAAACTGGAAGGAACCTGAGTCACTGGGCTGATAGAGTTTCTGTGTGCCTGGTCCCGCTGGTCCCAGTTACTCTCAGTGTTGGGACAGATGTTGGTTCCTCCTCACCTCTGATCCTGGGTGTGTCAGAGCACCTGGGAGTGGAGCTTCCTCTGGGTGTTGTGGGACTGGCTGCAGAGCTTTAGCTCAAGGTCTGCTCTGGACACCAGCCCAGACAGACAGGAAGGCTGTTTTTTGTTTTGTTTTGTTTTGTTTTGTTTTGTTTTTTAAATTGGGTCATCACCTACCTGAGTATTTTGTAAACATTCTTCCCAATCACCTTCTGATTGGTTTAATAAAGAGCTGAGGGCAAACAGGCAAGGAGGGGCAAGACATCCGGAAGAACTGAGAGGCTCAAGATTCACTAGCTGGACGCGGCGGAGGTGGAAGAAACGAATGCCAGGACTGATCGTGTGAGAGACAGGTAACAGGCCATGTGGCAGGATGTGGAATATAATAGTTAGGTTAACTTAAATGAGGTGAGCTAGCTGAGAAGCAGCCAGCCAAAGCCTAAGCTTAATAAATGACAACGTCTATATGTTACGATTCAGAAGCTGGTGAGTTGAGACAGTCCAGCAATAAAGACTGGATGTCACTACAGTCCCAGCCTGCTGCTAGAGTCCTGGAGGGTTCCTGGAGAGCTGCTGGTCTTCAGTCTATGTCGGAATCCCAAAGAAGTCTGATACCAGTTCTAATACCAGAGAAGTGTCTCAGCAACAGGGTAGATGAACTGGCTAGTATGCATGAGGAAAAACAGGCAAAAAGTAAATGCTTCCTTTTTCCGGGTCTTTCTATGTATCTTGCCACCAGAAGATACAACCCATATTCAAAGTGAATCTTCCTCAGACAATCCATTTAAGAAAAATCCCTCATAGGTGTGTGCCCAGCTGCTTGGGTTTTAATTAATTCCATATGCGGTCAGGTTGACAATCAAGATTAGCCATCTCAAGGGCATAGCCTGATCTTCACACTGTCAAAAATTGATTTAGGCATAGTGGTACAACCCTCTCATTCCAGGCTGAGGCAGAAAACACGTAAATTGGGAATCTGTCTGAAGTATAAGGTGAGTACAAGGCCAATCTGAATAATTTGGAGAGACCCTGTCTTAAAACAGCAAGGATTATAATAATAAAAGTGGGATGGGGCTGAAGAGGTGACCCAGTGAATAAAGCACTTGCCTCATGAGTTTAAGGGCCTGAGTTCAATCCCAAGAATCCACGTAAAAATCTCTGGACATGGTAGTGCACACTTGCACACTTAGGTAATCCCAGTGCCAGGGATGTGGAGCTAGGCAGATAGGCAGATAGGAGATAGGGCTTGCTAACCAACCAGCCTGGCCTACTTGTTGAATTTGAGGCCAAGGGAGAGAGCTCATTTAAAGGAAAAAAAAAAAAGGGCAGCACTGGTGGTGTGACACCCAAGGTTCCTCTGACGACACTCGAGGTTCCTCCGACGTCCACTAACACAGACACACACCTACTTGCACATCGACATTCACAGACAATCCGTGATGCATTTAACAACCAGCTTTCAACTGTCCTGAATATTTTCATTTCATTACATTTTTATTTCTTTAATGTCTGTGTGTGGGGGGATCTGCCTTGCACAGTACATGCGTAGAGGTCAGAGGACAACTTGCAGGAGTCAGTTCTCTCCTTCTACTAATGGGGGATCAGAAATCAAAGAGTTCAGGACCTCAGACTCGACAGTAAGCACCTTTTATCCATTTGGCCAGAACACAGGCCCAACATTCCAGAAGATGAATGACTCACTCCTGTGGGCCAAGATGAGCCAGAGAAGTCCGTGTCCCAGAGGCCTGAGCCAGAGAAGTCCGTGTCCCAGAGGCCTCCATCTCCTTTGGGGTGGTTTGAATAAGAAACACCCCTCATAGGCTTACATGTTTGAACATTTGGTCCCCAGTTGATAGTACTGTTTGGGGAGGTTATGGAACTTTTGGGGTAGTGTTGCTAGAGAAAGACTGGCATAGGCATAGGCCTTGAAAGCGTGTAGCTTCACCACTCTTCCAGTTTGCACTCTGCTTCTTACTGGTGAATAAAGATGTGATCTCTCAGCTTCCAGCCCCTGCTTCCTTGCCTTCCCTGGCATTAAAGGTCATCTAGCCCTGTGGAACTGTAAGCCAAAACAAACGTTCTTCTGTTGCTTTCCCTTGTGGTGCATCCTGTGTGCCGTGGCATTGCCTCACTATCTCTAGCCTTGCACTGTGTGTGTGTGTGTGTGTGTGTGTGTGTGTGTGTGTGTGTGTGTGTTCACCTGCACATGTGCACACAGCTCCACATAAATGTGCAGAACCCAGAGCATAACGTGTGTCTACTCGGAGCTTTTTGGATGTATAGACCCTACCATGTATACATAGCATGTGTGTAACTGTGCCCAGCTCCACATGTCTGTGCAGAGCCCAGTGTACCCACCCAGGGATCTCGGCATGTGAGGACACTGCTATTTGTACATAACTGTCTCCCAGAAGGCCACATTTGAGAACTCACAAGAGTTACATGCTAAAAGACCACTCAGTTCCGGTTTGGAGCCGAGTGTGAGCCCTTCCTCTCACCTTTTCAGGCACTGGTGTACCCATCCAGGCAGGAGTGAAGATATTCTATATTCATTTTTATTATTAAGTGTGTGTATGTGTGTGCATATGTGTGTATGTGTGTTTGTTTGTGTGTGGATATATGAATGTATATGTGCAGGTGGCTGTGGGTATGTGTGTTTGTCTGTATGTGGACATGTGCTTGTGTGCAATTGTGTTCAGGTGCCCACAGAGGTCAGAAGGGGCACAGGATCCTCTATAGCAGAAATTACAGCAGTTATGAGCCCCCCAGTGTAGGTGTTGGGAACTGAACTGGGGTCCTCTAGAAGAGTAGCAAGCACTCCTAACCACTGAGCCATCTCTCCAGCCCTGGGCATACCTCTTGCTTTCTGTTTAAACCTAAATCTAATTTCAGGTCTCTAAGGATGGACTTGGAGGGGAGAGATGGGAGGAGTAGGGGCGGGGGGGGGGGAGCCTTTGGCCCTCTTCCAGGTGCAGCAACCCTGAATAGATGAGCTTTTTCTACTTCTCACTATTGTCTATTTACCCTGGTTGTCCTGGAACTCCCTCTGAAGACCAGGCTGGCCTCGGACTCAGAGATGCGCCTGCCTCTGCCTGCCAAGTGCTAGGATTAAAGGAGTGCACCACCACATCCACTTATCTTTTGAGACAAAGTCTCTTACTGAACCTGGAACCCTGGGGTAGACTGAATAGCCTGCCCTCTCCTGGGATGCTCCTGTCTGCCAGCTCAGTTCTGGAATTATTGCACGTGGCCTTACCATACCCTGACTTTATTTAATCAGGTGGGGTGTGGGGATCTAAAATCAGGTGCACTTGCTTGCATGGCAAGCACTTAACCCTTTGAGTCATTTCCTTGACTGGCTTTCTGGGGATGAGTCTCTGAATCTGGTTTGTTACGGGGACTGCCAGGACTCAGGCTCTAACCTTAACAGTTCTGGTAACAGTACATCAGTTGAAAACCCGGAGTTAGCCACGGTGGCAGTGTTAACACCAGGAGAACGGACAAATATCAAACAGTATGATTGCTGTTAGATATTTCCAAGCACAGCATCCAGCTCCACATGTGTCCATAGGTCCACATACCCACATATATGTCTGTCCCCATGTGTGTTCCAGCGTAGGTCTGTCTAGAGACATGTGACTTGCATGTCCCATGTGTCTCTGTTTGTGTGCCCATGTGTTAGGGTGAGGCCCTCACACCCCGTTCCTCTTCAGCAGTTGGCTCCACAGGAAGCTATTGGGTGGGGGTTCAGTGCTGCTGCTGAGCCTCCCCTCTTGACTCTCTACTTCACTTCCCTGTGACAACTATAGCAGGTACAGGCTGAGGGTGGACTCCCAGATTCTCACAACCCACCTCTGCCTGTTTTCTCCTCTCCTTGCTGCTGCCTGCTGCCTGCTGCCCGATATTGATGGAGACAACAACAACAACAAAAGCTGGTAGCTGAGAAAGAGGAAACTGGGCAGAGTTGAGCCACACTGTGGTTAGCCTGGGCCATGTGTCCCTTGAAACCCTGGCTGTGTGACATGGGACCTGTAAGAGCTGTTAACAAAGCCAGTTACCTACTTGAGCAAGAATCGGGATCTAATGGGTGAGTAACCATCTTGAGGAGTGGTGGGTGAGTGGGCACTTTGGGTCTGCAAGTCTAAGAGTCTGTGAGGCAGGAGACTGACTCCTACAGCCAGGACACAACCGTAAGAGAGCGGGACAGCTGTTCGCTCTGCAGAGATCAGTAATCCTAAAATGACCCTAGAGGGTGCTGGGGATATAGCACAGTTGGTAGGGTGCTTGCTTAGCATAGGCAAAGTCCTGGGTTTCATCCCCAGCACCGCATAAACCAAAGCTGGGTGTGGTGTGCCTGTGAAGCATCACTTGGGAGATAGAGGCAGGAGGACTATGAGTTTAGGTTATCCTCGGTTACATAGGGCGTTCAGAGGCCACCTGGTCTATTGCTGTGCTGGAGTCTGAAGGAACCCTTTGTAAGCAAAGCCTGTGTGGGGACGGAGAGGTAGGGGCCAGGGACGAGGGGGAGAGTTTAAGCTCCTGTTCAGCAGGTGCCCGTGTTTTGTCTTGTTCTGTTTTGTTTTGCTTTTGAATCTGGGTCGTGCCATGCAGTCCAGGCTTGCCTCCGACCCATGTTCCTACCTGTGCCGTCCCAGTTCTGGGATGACAGGTATGCCTGCGTACCGCCACCACTGTAGCTTGACCTCTTCACCTTTCAAAGCATTGACTCTGGGGTCTCGTAGTGCCTTGCCTGATATGGGCTTGGAGAATCCTGTTTGCAACGCACATCTGCTGAGAAGCTGGTCTTTCCAGGTCTACCAAATGGGGACCACCCTCGGCTCAGCAGCCCTCCAGCTGTGGGCTAAGGGCCTGGGGAGTCATTGGTGGCTCGCTTTGTGGCTCAGTTTGAGGAGCCTCCCACAACAACTGCCTGAATAGAGTGAGGTGAGGAGGCAGGCTGTGGTTTGTACCAGGCACACCCAAGACTACAGTTTCCTCAGTTCCTGTTGACTTTGTGCACTCTAAGGTGCAGGAAGGTAACCCCCAGAGTCATGTGGAAGTGGATTTAGAGCTGACCACTCTAATGGAGGTAGTGAGTTAGGTAGGAGACGGGCTTTGAATGTGGCTCCCATAGGGCTGACCCTCCAAGAGAGTCACCTTGGTTTCTGAGGGAAAATCCAAGCCATTGAGCACCCTTCTTGTGACCATAAATTCCTGTACGAGACAGCTTTTTGTGGGTCTTGAAAAGCCAGTAAAATTTTGATTTTAGGGCCTAGGGAGATCACACAGCATAAGAACCCAAGTTCAGCTCCTCTGAACGCATAAAAACAAGTTTTTGAGCATGGTGGTGCAGGCTGATATCTCAGCATTGTGGAGGCAGAGACGGGTCATTGAGGCTCTCTACCCAACTAGTTTAGCTAAAAGAGTGAACTTCAAGGAGAATCAGGGAAATCCCGTCTTAAAAATAAAAATAAAAAATAACGTGGGGGCTGACAAGATGGTTCAGTAGGTCAAGCACGGCTAAGCCTGATGACTTGAGTTTGATCCCCAGGACCCACACATTGGAAAGAGAGAACTGACTCCTGCAAGTTGTCCTCTGACCTCTGCATACACTCTGTGGATTGTGCCCACACATGCAAATTAAGAAATAACTAATAGTTAGCTAAGTTTACAAATAAGGTGGAAAGCGATTGTGGGAGACACTCCATGTCAACCTCCTGCCGCACACACATACGCACCTGTACACACACCAGCACATACTCATGCATAGATCACACACCCATGGCTAACTGCAAACTCCTCAGTGTATCTGGGCTGGACTATTTCTGCTTCCCAGGTCTCCCCAACCCCCAACATGGAGCTAGGCATGTGCTTGTGTCACTCCTGTGGTTAGTGCTGGAGCATCATTTTGGATGGGTACGTGTTCGAATCCTAACACTCCCACCTCTGTATGAGCTCGCACAACCTCTCTGGGCTTCTATGAGCACCTGTGTGAGAGAAAAGTCCTGAGGTCACGCACGAGAGGTCGTTGAGCTTGGGGCCTCAGAAGACATCAGTAACCCCGCCTTTTCCTTTGTTCTGTGTTCTTGTGGTGAGGCCTTGCTTCCTGGGCTGTCCCCACCCATAAAACATGTACATGTCACAGACACTTCCTGTGTTCTACTTCAAAAGAAAGCCCAGTAGAGTCAGTCAGAGGGGTAGTTTGGTGGTTGAGTAGTACTTGCTGCTCTCGCAGAGAACCAAGGTTCAGTTCCAAGCACCCACATGGGGTGGCTCACAACCTCCTGTAACTCCAGCTCCAGAGAGCCCAGCACCCTCTTCTGATCTCCAAGGACACTGCATGTCCAGTTCACATATGGTGGGTATACATACATGTAGGAAAAACACGTACATAAAATAAAAAGAAGTACATCTTTTTATAAAAGGCTCATGATATACCCGTCTCTCAGCTAAGTCTCTCATCTATACTGAGAGTCTATACTCATCTCTAGGCCCACTGCCCCTGTTTCTCTGAGGTTTTCCATTTCCTTTATCCACTGTCAACCTAAGTCTGAAAATCCTATGTAGCACTAAGTATCCTGAAAGAATTGACATCATTTTAATTACTGCCTTTATTGTCTTTTATATTTGATTTTTTTTATTTTATTCATCTGTTGGTTTTTTGTTTTGTTTTGTTTTGTTTTGTTTTGTTTTTTGTTTTTTCGAGACAGGGTTTCTCTGTATAGCACTGGCTGTCCTGGAACTCACTCTGTAGACCAGGCTGGCCTCGAACTCAGAAATCCGCCTGCCTCTGCCTCCCAAGTGCTGGGATTAAAGGCATGCGCCACCACCGCCCAGCCATCAGTTGGTTTTAAAATGTGTTCTACTACACTTCTTTATGTGTATGTGTGGTGTGCACATGTGTGTATGTGTGTAGCGATCAGAGACCAACCTGTAGAAATCGGTTCTTTCCTTCACACCATATCAGTCCTAAGAGTCAAACTCAGATCGTCAGACTTGCCAGCATGCGCCTTCCTTCACTGAGCCTAATCACCAGCCCTGTGTTGTTTGTTGATTTTCAGGATTCTTTTATGTGGGGGATGGGTGCACATGAGTACAAGTATCCTAGGAAGCCAGAAGAGGGAGTTGGATTCTCTGGAGCTAGATTTACTCATAAGCTACCTGGTAATAATGCTGGGAACCAAAGTCAGATGTTCCGGGAGAACAGCACATGTGCACAAACAAACACATGCACACACGGACACATACACATACACACATGCATGCACACATACACACATGTATACACACATGCACACACATGCATTCACATACACATGCACACACATGCACACACGTACACACATGCACACACAAACATACACACATGCGCACAAGTGCACACTGACACACACATACACAAAACACAGATATATGCACACACATGCACACACGTATGCACACACACAGACACACATGCACGCACACACATGCACATACACACACACACACATACAAAGGTCAGGAACAACTTTTAGGGTTCAGCTCTTTCCTTCCACCATGTAGGTTCTAGGGGTCCTCTGGCTTGGAGACTAGAGCCATCTACCAGCCCTTGTTTTTGTCTTTTTGGAATAGTCTTTTCATATATCCATGCTGGCCTGGAACTCAGAACTTAACCAGGCTGACTTCAAACCCATCCTAATCCTCTTGTCTTGGTCTCCCAAATGCTGAGATTACAGCCACACAGCACCATGCTCAGCATTGTTCTAGTTTATTACTGGCTATAGTTGTTGATCTCTGACTATGTCTAATTGAACTTTATCATAGGAATATGAGCCTGGGGCAGCTATCACCATGGTTTCAGGCAGTCACTTAGGACATTCAAATGCACTCCGTGGACTAAAGTGATACTCTGTTGGTAAAGGGAAACATACTAGTGATTAACTCAAGAGTCACCAAGAATCCACCAGGGCCAAACTAAGAAAAAGAATTAAAAGCACTCTGCTTCGGAACAGTGTTACCGAGGGAGAGACTAGATTTGAATTCTCTCCTTGTCTTCTGTCATCTCCTGACTGTCCACTGTCTGAGTCTGAATCGATGCTTAACTGTATGTTGTCTCATAAATCTGTCCCCATGCCCATGTGTCCGTGACATGCTCTGTATTTATTGAACTGCAAAGAGCCACAAAGGGAAGGAATGGGGGTGAGGGGCTAGAAGAAGGGATGAAGTCACCTGCTCCCGCTGACTCACGTAACAAACACAACTGGAAACAGACTGATGAGCCTAGGTTGTAACCTCATCTATGGTGGATATTTGTCTTATAAGGTTCTTTCGACTTTTTTGCTGTTTGATAAACAACTAAGCTGAGCCATCACACATGAGATGCTTGACCACATTCTCATCCATTGCAGAGAGCTTTTGGGTTCTCAAAGGTGCTCCTTCTTCCTTGTTTCTTTCCCTCTCTTCTGTTTCTAGTCCTTCCCTTGCTCTTCCTTCCTTTCCTCTTCCTCCCCTCCCCTCTGTTCCCTCTTGTTCCCTTCCCAGGGGAAGATAGCAGTCAGCCAAAGTCAATACGCGTAGGACACACAGAGAGAAGACCAGAAAGAGACCTTGGGGACTATTTAGGTTCTGGAGAGGGAGGGAGGAATTCAGAATCATCTCTCGTTGGGTTTCTCATAGTGAAGGCAGAGGTGGGATGGGAGAGGGGCAGAGGTTGGGTGGGGTGGGGACAGGATCATAGATAGTCCCAGGTTTACAGTTACGGTGGTAGGAACTCATGGGCCCCACATCACTATTCCGGAATTTGCTTTTTGTACAGTATTGCCTGAGTTTCATAGACTATTCAATATTTTATTGTGAGGGAAGGAGGACTATGGAAGATGAGTTTGCCTTAATGTGAACTCCTGAGGGTGTCCTGAACCAAGCAGGCGGAGCACGAAGTTTGGGATCATTTGAAATGAAGCCAAACATGGGGCTTCTACCACCAGGGGGCAGCACCTGCATGGACAAATGTACTTTTGTCATGTATCTGCACATACACAGTTTTCAAAAACACCTATTTTATTATTTATTATTATTTTTTGTTAGCATACAAAGAAATGGTGTGCATTGTAAACTTTTCCAACATGCCATAATTGCTTATGTACATTTCCATGCCCTCCCAATCTATCCTCTTCTCTGGCTTGACCCCTACCTCCCTTCAAATGGTTTCCCTTCCTGCTCTTTTATTATATTATATATCTATGTATAAATGTATATTCAAATATATCATTACTCTCTTGACTTCCTCCTTTCCCTAGCTTTGACTTCTTTCTCCCCCATACTATACTATTCCCTCCTCTCTCTCTCTCTCTCTCTCTCTCTCTCTCTCTCTCTCTCTCTCTCCCTGACAGTTCCATGTAGTCCAGATTGGCCTCAAACTTTGTATAGCCTCTCTTTGTATTTTCACACCCTACATACATGTAAGCATATGTACTCTAGATTATATGAAAGAAAACATGCAACATTTCTATTCCCAACTCTGCTGTGCTTCACTCTCACTGATCTTCAATTCCATCCATTGTTCTGTGAATGCCATAATTTCACTCTTCACAGCTACATGAAGTTTTCAGTCCATTTTAGCCTTGAACTTTTGATGTTCCTGCCTCCACCTTCTGAATGCCGAGAGTCCCATTGTCTACAACCACACCTGGCTCCACCTTGATGCTCAGATGTAGGTCCACCTGCACAAATTGAAACTCCACACTTAAGCTAGGCATGGTGGTTCACACCTGTCATCCCAGTCATGAGGAGATGGAGGCAGGAGTCAAGAGGATCAGGAATTCAGGGTCATCCTCTGCTCTATAACAATGTTGACCCGCCTGGAGTACTTGAGATCTTGTCTCAAGAAAGCCAGTTGCCTAGCATGACAGAAGCCCAGAGTTCTGCTCTCAGCACCACATATACCAGGCACGGTGGTACACAGGTAACCTCAGCACCCAAGAGGTTAAAGGAGAAAGGTCAGGAGTTAAGGGTCATCCTCAACTACGCAGTGAATTCTAGGTCAATCTGAGTTACTCAAGATCTCTTCTAAAAGAAAATCTACATTCTCCCCACAGTTAGACCCTATCCTACAATGCACACAAGTATACATGTAAGCAGCTGTAAGTGTAGGTGCAGCATAACATTGATGGAGCTAAGGGTGAGCTTATATAATGAGGAAGGGCATGAGTCATGAGAGAGGATGTGAAGCTAACGGGTTTTCCTGCTTTCAACTCTGCCATGTTTTTGGTGTTGTGTGTGTGGTGTTTAAGTGCATGGAGATGTAATCGGTAGTGAAATCGAATCCTCACAGCTTCGAAGTGGATACTCTGACAGCATAGACTTCATAGAGAAGCACCAAGTGAGGCACAGGGTGGGGACTGGTGTGAGTGGCTTCCCTAAACCAGTTGTATGATCTTTTCATTTGTGAGATAGAGAGAGATGACTTAGCAGGGAATGGGCTGGTTTTGCAAGTTTGAGGACAGAAGTCTGGGCCCCAGGACCCATGCAAAAACAGCTGAGCACTGTGGTGTGTACTTATAACCCCAGCTCTGGACAGTCAGAGACAGGCAGACAGACCACTAGAGAACACTAGTCAGACAGCCATAGCCTAATGGGAGAGCTCCAGGCTAATGAAAGATACTGTCTCAAAAATAGTATGAACATTGATCCGCAAGAGTGATTCTAAGATTGACTCTGACTTTCAAATGCATATGCAATCACACTCGTACACCATATATATGAGTCACACAATCACAAAACTATGTATATGTATGTGTGTATGTATGTGTGTATACTCTATGTAATTATTCTATGTAAATAGATAATTGGCCCGTCAAACACACAATGAGCACAGAAATACACAGAGAGACAGACTGACCCATAGCCAAGGCCCCTCAGATGCAGGATGGGCTTATTTTCTCTCAGGAATGTCTTGTTAGGCCAGAATGAGCGGCCCCCTGGGTCTGGGCTGAAGGAGACCTGGAGGTACTGAGCCCTGCTTTCCCTGTAGCCCCAGGGATCTGCCCCTCTCCACTGTTGCAATGTCTAGCTCTCCTCCTCCAGCCCAGGATCCCATAAGCTGATGTCTCTGGCAGGCCTTGGAGGCAGTCTCCGCCCCCCTTGCTGGCAGCCCGGTTCTGGCAGGGATCCCCAGTCTAAGCTTCTGCTCCTTCGGGGCCCGAGCTGGACACCCTACTCACATGCATGAGGTACCCATGGCTGACTCGGTGCTCAACCACTCCTGGCCGGCTCTCTCCAAGCTGTGGCTGAAGAGATGGGCATTTAAGCGAGGTAAGGAGGCAAGTAGTGGACCGCCACCCAGGCAGAAACCCCTAAACCACTGGCTTATCGTCCTCATGGGAGTTTTGGTTTTTGTTGTTGGGGTTTTTTGTTTTGTTTTGTTTTGTTTTATTTTTGTTTTGTTTTGTTTTGTTTTCTTAGCTGGTTGACAGGCTTTGCCCAAGTCAACCTCAGAGACCATGACTGCCAAATTTTCCCAGAGCACCAAAGACCTTCATGAACATTGGGGCTTCCTTTTTTTCTAGAGAAAACATTTCTCCAAGGCTCTGTGAGAAACTTACAGCAGGAAAATCCACCATATCGCCAGCTGATGAGCTCCCTTGGGGGAGCTTGGTAACTGAACATGGGTCCTTAGCATTATTGGCTCCTGGACCTGTGACAGGACAAGTAAATCAGCAAGGCAGCCAATTGAAATGAGGAGATTTGAGGGGGTAAGGGATGGAGTCAGTAGGGTGCTTGCCTAGCTTTCATGAGATCCCATCCCAGTACACTGCAGCTTGGCCGTCATGCTAGCACTCAGGAGATGGAGGCAGGAGGATCAAGACTTTAAGGTCATCCTTGGCTACATAGTTGAATTCAAGGTCGGCGGGGACTCCATGAGATTATGTCTCAAAAAAGAAAGAGAAAAGGTGATTTTAAATTCTGAAGCATGCACCTCCCTCAAGCATGCACATTTATGCAAGCAAACACACACACACACACACACACAGAGAGAGAGAGAGAGAGAGAGAGAGAGAGAGAGAGAGAGAGAGAGAGAGAGATTTTCATGTTCTTTCTAGGGTAACCAGGGCCTTGGTTTAACTATGTAGGGATTAGATTCTTGTATTACGTTCCCTGTGGCTTGCATGGGCACTCCTCAGGAAGAGACAGCGCTCTGCCCCCTCCCTTCTTCTCTCTCCGCCTCCCTCCCTTCTTACCCTTTGAGAGAACATCTCACAAACCCCAGGCTGGCCTCAAGTTTACTATGTAGTCAAGGATGACCTTGAATTCCTGATCCTCCTGCCTTGAACTGACCATGGTACCCTAGGTTTTCTGGCCTTCCAGGCTTCCATCTTCCCATAACTGCTGGTCAGACCTCTATCCATCCCAGCTACCTGCAGATATCATATGTTTCCTTGTTCAGAGTAGCATATGTTTCCATGATGAAGGGAATGGTGTACCTGAGAGTACACCAGGTCATCTGATTCACACATTCTCTTTGTGTTGGGACCAGAAGACATAGAATCTATGGCTGAAGCTGGAGAGAGAGGTGGCCTGGGAACTGGGGTACAATTAAAGAATAGTCATCAAGAGGGATTGTTGACCTTCATTGAGGCTGGGCTCAGAGAAGCTGAGCAGCTTGCTCACACAGCTAGCCACATACAAGGAGCTGGAATTTGAAACCAATTCAATTCTGGGGCTGCCTTTGTGGTGGGTTCTGATCATTAAGCACAGCTGCCCATGTGAGCAGTCCCAGAGCCAGGGGAGGGTACTAATCCATCTGTAGTGGCAACCTGGGACAGTTGGCACACAGGGCGTGGATCACTAAGGTGTCCTCCTGCTGCCTGGGTTTTGGATCCTGATAATCCAGCACGCTTTGCTGTTGGATTCAAGCAGGTTGAAATTATGATTTGTAGGCCAGCAGGCAGGTGGGGGAGTGAACTGTAAGCGCTGACAGTGACTGTTACACCCTTTTATGGCTGAGGCCACAGGGGCTGGTGGGGGAGGAGGATGCTGCCCTCAGCCTGAACCTAGTCTGAGAAGCTGCTCTTTAGAGAAAAGCCAAGGGTCCTGAGTCCCTTTCCCTGAGCAGGCCTTGCCTCCTCTAGCTTTGTTAGGTGATTCCTTTACCCTGTTTCTCTGGTTGTTAGTCCTAAAGTGCTGGGGGGAAAGACAACATGTGAGTGTGTGTGTGTGTGTGTGTGTGTGTGTGTGTGTGTGAGA